>JNHV02000476.1:0-15769 GCA_001691785.3 Amanita brunnescens Koide BX004
AAGACTCATATTGCGATCGCACGGTTACTTTCTCACTTCGCCAAATTTGAGCCCGCGGTCCATTACCCTGACACGAGGCTGATCCCAGATCCTTATAAGACGCCCATAATACGCGCCCCCTCTTACTGTCCTCTTTTCTCTTCTCTTTTGCCCATTCGCCCCTCATGGACACCCTTAAGAGCTTCCTAAACCCCTTTGCTTCTGGTACAAATGCAATTCAGGATACTCTTGTTCGTTCACTGCCTTTCTTTTAAATCCAATTCAATTGACCCGATGTAGAAACTGGTCGTCCTCGGTGGTACCGTCGAGACCGCCCGTCGCGCGTCGGTGTCCGCCTGGAACGGGTTTGTAGACTGTATGTTGATGACGACACTCGTGCAATTCTATTTTCTAACGCGTCGCCCCAGCTTTCTTCTTGACCGCCCACTTCAGTCAAGGTGACTTCCCCTATGACTGGTGAGTCATTCCAAACCATATATACATCACCCCCTGATGTTCCTGTTACAGGATAATGCTGTGGTTGTCAAAAGTTTGTGATACCTGGGTAAGGTCCGAATACCGAAACTGACTCGATATGTATCCAGCAACCGGCATGGGCAAAGAGTAGGGAGTTTGAAATCACGACCCGTTCCATTACACGAGGAGGTTCTACTTCGAAGTCTACGGGTGATCTTGAAGATGACGAAGAGGATGATGATCTGGTGTCCAGCAGCAAGAAAAAACGCAGGGTTACATTTATGCCCAGCATGGGTATGTCTGATAGCAGTTTTGCATGTTCCGGTGAAACAATTGAAATTCAGATACGACGCACACTGTTTACTATCATGGTCACTGGCTTAGAGTTCGTTCCGTTTTCTTCGGTGTTTGCGGGCGCAAATTGACATTGACATAATATATAGATTACGAGATCAAAACGCTACCCCGATGATAGTCACGGCGCCTCCATCAGGATCAGGTAAGGCTTATGTGTAACTGCCCCTTTTGTCCATGCTGATTTTGAGTTAGCGTTGTTGCCCGGAACAATGACATATTAAAGAAACTCGTTTTGGAAGCGAAGCGAGATTATGAGAAAGATGCCGTACATCGTGTCCATATTTACCTCGCTGACACGTAAGCTCTTTCGTTTTTCCCTTGTCGGTCACGCTAAGTATTCTYCAGTCAGTACAACTGCTGGCGCTGGAATGGCGCACGCCACAAACGTCCCATGAGCTCTATTGTCCTCCAGCCTGGAGTCAAAGATATGATTCTTAACGATTGTAAAGACTTCCTTGCGTCCGAGGCTTGGTGCGTTTTAGTTTTATATCAAGAGTAATAGGCTGATTTCGCTTTCAGGTATGCCGACCGTGGTATGTGCAATATGTCTCCAAAGATAATTACGGTATTCACACGCTCGACCTTCCCAATCAGGTATTCCGTTCCGCCGTGGATATCTTTTGCACGGAGTTCCAGGAAGGTTAGTCTCCGATGTCATGTTATGGCTGTATGTACTCACTCAGGGTTGAACAGTGGAAAGACATCACTGATTCACTCGCTTGCGGGTGAACTCAGTTTGGACATCTATGTTCTCTCCCTATCTGCGAAAGGGTATGATAACCTTTTTTCTTCTCGCRCGACCTCTGACACTGATGGGACTCCACACTAAAGTATGAGTGATAACACGTTAACGACTTTGATGGGGCTTGTACCGTCGAGGTAATTTCGCTTTCATCTCCACAACGGTTCTGTGCACTCAACCTCCGCAGATGTATCGTGCTTTTGGAAGATCTGGATGCTGCTTTCACTCGGTCTGTAAGCCGTGACTCCAATTCGACCGGGTCGCCAACTGCCCCGACGGAGAAAGAGAGTAATGACATGAATAAAGATAAGAAAGATGACGGCTCTACTTTGAGTTTGAGTGGACTTCTGAACAGTCTTGACGGAGTTGCAGCCGCAGAGGGCCGGTGAGCCTTATCTCTTACGCTTATCAATCATCCTTGCTCACTATTTGTTATAGCTTGCTCTTTGCTACCACCAATCATATTGAACGTTTAGACCCTGCTCTCAGCCGGCCAGGGCGTATGGATGTTTGGGTGAACTTTACATACGCCACCAAGTTCCAGGCTGAAGGTATCTTCAAATGCTTCTTCCCGGTTGAGCCGAGCACACCTGTGCCAGAGGAGATTGAGCCATCTGAGTCTCAAGAGCTTAAAGACCCCTCTCAACAGAACCTTCCCATACCTAAGAGGAAGACGAACCTGATTTCGTTCAGCGAAGATGAAATCACTGAACTCGCCAAACGCTTTGGCGATGCTATCCCTGAGAATGAGTTAAGTGTAAGTCGCTTTAGTCTTATCCTGCGTTCAGGCGATCTGATCAGTCATGAATGCTAGGTGGCGAGCTTGCAAGGATATCTGCTCAAGAACAAAACTCGCCCGCGTGAGTGCGTTGACGAAGTTGAAGAATGGATCATACAGGAGCGCGTGACGCGCGAGAAGCTTAAGAAAGAGAAAGAAAAGGCCGAGGTCGGAATCAATTCATTTTGACCCCCTTTTTGTTACTGCATAGCTAAATATGTTATCACAGGCCGAGGCAAAGGAAAAAGAAAAGAAGGATGCCGAGAAAAAGGTAATTCCTTATCGTCGTCTTTAATGTGCGCCGCTCTGATCATATTGACTGCAGAAGGAAAAAGAAGCCAAAGAGGTATTTCAYTAACGTGTGTATATGCACCCTCGTGCTCACAATATTTCATAGAAGGAAGAAAAGGAGGCCAAAGAGGTAAATTTCATTGCTGCGTATATCAAATGAGCACTTGACCAATTACTCCTTTGTTCAGAAGAAGAAATCACGCTCCAAATCCAAGAAGTCTTCTGCCAAGACYGAGGAATCCAAAGGCTCCAGCGAAACGTCGATGAGCACCCTACCGCCTTCTAGTGACGAACGCAAGATGAATGGCGCCGCGTCTTCCGAATCCGACAGCTCGAACGGCACAGACGGGGACACCGAGGAGAGCGTCACGTCCGAGGACGAAGCGGACAACAAAGCCAAGAAGGGCGACAAGTGGATTTCGGTCAAGGGTCAGGCGGCGAATGCGGCTGCTGCTGCTCCTGCCGCAAGCGAGAGCGCGTCGACCGCCGAGGGCTCGAAATGAGTTCCTCGCGTCGCATATGGCAATATTGGCGACCCATTACGATAGTGGAGCGCTGGTGTTGTTGACTCATCGGTTATCCTCGTTCCTGTCTTGCCCGCGTTGGACGTTCTCATTCCCCACATGACATGGTCGAGTGCGTGTTTTGCTGCTTGCTTTTGGTATCGTCTCCGAATAGAAGGAAGAGTGGGGGGGGGATTGCAGGGGGTTGGTGTGCATCCCCTCATTCTCGTTCGTCTGTTGGTTTTCTTGCGTATGTTCCTGGCTCGAATTACCTGTCTGCGAAGTTACCTGTTGTTTTTTTACACACTAGGTGTGAAGAAGGGTAGTGTTTTTGATGGAGCRCCCGCTTGTCTAGCATGTATATACGTTTATACGACCGTGTGTAGATAATGGTTGAATGAATTGAATGCTAGTTATGACCATAACAAAAAACGAGTGCGACAAGTTTGGCGTAGNTGAATGAGTCGAGCGTATACTGTATAATGAGTACATATCCTAACACTAAGGGTGGTTGATTGGTCTACAAGAAACAGGAGAGCGGATAGATATATTAGAGTGGAATAGAAACCGAAGGAAAGCAATCTAAGTCGATTTGAGGCTCACGTCTGAAAGCGTTTTGAACGCCTCCTTGTACGCATCCAGCAATGCCTTGACTCTCGTCCGCTCCGCCACGAGCGACTCGTCCTCGTTCAACAGCTCAGCGAACAAATCCGGCTTGTACAGCGACGACACAAGCCGATTCTGCACGTGCTGCGATGTAAAGTTGACGAGGAAATGCATTATGGCTTTTGGTATCAGGTCCTGAATCGTCTGTCGCACGATGCCAAAGTATGACGCGATGAGGGATCGAATAAGAGTCGTCTCCATTTCTTCTCTCGGCGTCATTTGCGTCCCTTCAGCAGATATCTACGTGGCAGGAGAAGTGAGAAACAGGAACATGAGCAGTAAAGAAAAGAAAAAGATATCGGGAGAGGGAAACGGTGGGAACGACGGAAAGCGTAACCACCAGTTATTCGATTATAACCGCTGCCAAGCTCGTCAAGGAGACCGAGGTACGACTTACCGCTTCTATATGCTTCCCGAGGCTCTTCATGTCATACGCCGCACTGTTCCCATCGACCATCCGTTTCCCAGCCATCAAACCGGTCGATAAGGCCGAGTTGGCAACGGACACGTCCCGCCCTACAGGGACGACATTCTGTACACGCTCCCCGACGGCATTCCCTAGCTGTCCGTGGCGGTGATGGTTCGGATGGTGATGATGATCCAGGCTGGTGCCCGTAACAGGCCCGGGGCCATTCTGCCCGAAAAAGTACGTCAGGAACGCCTCCCGCGTCAAGGATGCTGGCGCCCCTGCCCCTGCCGCGGCGTTCGAAGTATGAGTCACGCTCGACGTATGAGCGCTGGCGCTGGCGTGTGTTGATGCCAGTCCCGTGGAGGAGGATGACCGGCCCGGGAGCGTTCCTGATCCTGTCTGGCTTGGATTCCGTGACGAGGGCCGTTTGTTGATGGCAGCAGAGAGAGATGGATTGGGTGCGCCAGCATTGGTGGAAACTATGGTATGGTGGCTGGGTGAGCGATCATGAGAATGGGAAGAAGGAACACGCCGGTCGCGCGATGGAAGAGTACCATTGATGTTGTTGTCTTCTGACGAAGTTTCATCTTCATCTTCTGGTGACGTRCCATTTCCATTCATTGATTCGCTTGAGGGCTGACATAAATCGGTCAGGACCAAACAACTAGGATGGAACCAGTAGTAATCACCTTAGGTGCAATTTGTGCTTTTGGTGGGGCTTTGGGGGTGTGGAGTTGCTGTGACGCGATGGCGCTGCCGGAGAGGAACGACGGGTGATTTGTGTTGATGTATGCGGCTTGAATCTCTATCAGACTCTGCGCGTACTCTGATGTAGGTCCTAGACGTTCTCTCAACAGTTCCGACACCACCTCAATCAGCTGGGCGTGCAGTCTCGGGAACCGCTGTAGCTCCGCGCTCGTACAGTTGTGACAAATTTTCACCAGTTCTTCGTACACCAGCTCGACGCATCTGAGACTAGGCGCCTCCAGCAGCTTGATCTGAGGCTTGATAAGCAGATCAAATGCGGCTTCCGGCACAAACAAACTTGGTCGAGGACCTGTCGAATTGCGAATGGCAGTTCTGATATCCTGGTTGTCCAAGTTGGCTGTAGAGTCGATCGATGCGAGGGCCTGACCAAAGACGTCATGGAAGATATAGTATATCCGTGCACCACCGGAGAGCTCTTTTGTTGAGGCGTCAACATTCGTTCCTTCAATCGAAGAAATAAAGTCTCTCGCAAATTGGGTCATGAGTCGTAGAACAAGGGAACCTTGCTGTTGATAATTGGTGAGCAGGGTTCGTTAAAGGATGCTGAGATCGACACACCTGATTCTTGTCCCCAAAGATGGCCGCATCACCAAACGAATTGAGTTCCTGCTGAGCCTGTCCCATGAGCGTATTTAGGCGTGCCTTCATATCTGGCAACTTGTCGCGTATGTGGTTCATGAGAACCTTTGTCAACMAAATCATCAACATTATGCGGTCAGAACAGCGCATATACCCACCTGGTTCAATGACTTTTCCAGGTACTTTGTCCCGTTTTTGTGGGAAATGTTCCGGTAGGCAGGGTGGTTGCGGAAAAACTCTGCTTCACTTTCCAACGCGTCCTCCAAACTCTTCCTGCCGTTGATGTCTTGTTGGCTCCGGTTGACGACACCGATGAATCCGAGCTTGAGTGGGTAGACGCGTCCGGTGAGGACATCAAGGGCGTTGGTGCCAGCGTCCATGAGGTCGAGTTTGGTGAGAACGCCTATGGTCCTCCGACCTTGAGGGTCAACACTGCGGGCGAGTTTGAGCGAATCTGAATTGGCAAGATCGACATTTGCGGCAGAGACAGCGAGGACAACACTGCGGCATGAATGATGAGATGCGCTAAGAARATGAGTTCAAACGCGAATTATTCACCTGTTCGGTTTTGAGATGTAATCGAGAACGAGGTTTCTGATTTGCCGCTCAATGTCACTTGGTTGGTCACCGACGGGAATCTGAGTTTTGAGAAGAAAATCGAGGGATGATAACATAAAAAACATACCTTTGTCAAACCAGGAAGATCTACCAGCGTCAAGTCCAACACGTCCGGGCTGTATATGCGAAGATGTATTGGAAGCTTGCTGATGCCCTTATTCTGGCCGGCGACTCTAAACGTTTCTTGTTCTATCTCTCTGCAGACCTCATTGAAGTCTGTAAAGCGTTTGTCTGTATGGAGGAACTGCGCCCATTCCGTATGTGGGGAAGCAGTTGGACTGGGTTCTGATGGAATAGGYGTATGGATGAGCTGAAGTACAAGTGGCCTGCGCGTCACGATTCCTTGTCCGCGTGGCAAAAAGTCTTTTCCAACAATACTGCAGACATGTTCAGAAATTGAAACTGAACACGTTCGGAAGCACATACTTCTCTAGGACACTGGATTTGCCTGCGGATTGACTGCCGACCTGCGCATGTCAAGTCAAGGGAGAAGCGGATGGAAAAGCACTATCGGAGACTAACCACCACAAGCTGTGGCATGTCCAGCTCCCCTCCTAGTGGCCAGCCTTTGTTTCTAGTTCAACTGTCGTCACACAAATARCTCGGCTACTCACCCAGGTTGCTGAACGTGTCCTGGAGCTTGTTGACGAGCTTTATAAGATCCCCGTCCATTGCGAAAACGAAGCGGTCAATACGCGATGGCGTACAGAAAGTGAGAGGAATGCCAAGCCGTTAAGCCTTTCTGGCGCGTCACGTAGCCGGCACAGGTCAGACTCGGATGTATCTGTTTGGCCCTATTTGCGGCGCCTACTGATTACCTCCATATCATGGAGTCATGGACCTGCTTTCCGGGGACCAGCAACTCGTACTATGTGAAGGACATGGTCATCGAGTTAAATTTGGTATCAGATACCTCGGAAATTAAACCCAAGCTGCGGGGTGCGTGTTACCAGACCTATATACTTAAGATTCCTCACCATTCTGCATGGCTATCCAGCTAGTCCAGGTCAGTTCCTTGTTCTATTCACGCGACATGCACCTCATCTACTACATACATCTATCAGGTCACTGATTCGGGCTTGGCATACGTATGCCTAAGTGGCTTTGTCGTTGCGGTAATGTTGTGAATCATCCGCGTTTCCCCGTGCTTATTATTTATGGATTTAGTTCTCCTTGATATCCGTGTTTGCTCGTGATAAGGTCCTTGAGGCTCTTTCGTGGCCTGGCATATAGGTTCAATCTTTTTACAGCTTTATATCAATGAATGCTTTCTTGGCACGGCATTTGGCATCCTCATGGGCCCGCACGTCGCCAACGTATTCAATCCACGTGCATGGGTCCATCCCCCATTCAACGTTGACAATATCACGCTCGAAGTTACGCGGATMACGCTTACCACAGGCTTATTCATCATTGGCGCCCAGTTGCCTGGTGGCTTCATGTACAAGTACGCCAAATCTCTCCTCGTCATGATTGTCCCTACTATGGCCATTGGTTGGATTATCGTCTCAGCCTTCCTCAAAGTCCTTTTTCCTRGTCTCGGCTTTGTCGCGTGCTTGGCTATCGCAAGCTGTCTAACACCGACTGATCCGATCATTTCTGCCGCGATAGTGGGTGGAAGATTTGCAGAGGACAACGTGGGCGAGCCGTTGACACATCTTATTTCTGCTGAGAGCGCWGCGAATGATGGGATGGCCTACCCATTTCTAACTTTTGCAATCTATATGACGGTGGACAAGACGGCGAAAGAGGCGATCATGCATTGGATTTTGATTGGGATCCTATGTATGTACTCGTCCAGTAACGAATGCGAAAGATCCGTTGATGAACCAAGACCAGGTAATCTTGGGTGCTGCGATAGGTGCACTGCTGGGGGGACTGTTTTCCAAGTTGATGAAGTACTTGCATAAACTGAAGTGGATCAACAATGAATCATATGTTGTGCAGTATTTGGTGATGGCCGTTTTTACTGGAGGGGTGGTTAGTACAATTGGGAGTGACGATTTATTGGCTGCGTTCGCAGCTGGTGCGTGATTACGACCTGGCTAGCTCTGAACTTCACTGAGGTACTGGCAGGATGCGCTATAAACTGGGACGAAGACRAAGACGACTTCAAAGTCCAAGACGAAGACAAGAGCTTCAAACACAAGACCAAAGGACAACATTTTGCTCCATTGGTTGACTTTGTTCTCAACTGTGCATGTTTCATCTATATCGGCGCTTGGCTCCCCTTTGGGAGCTTCCACATGCCCGAATTGGGAATCACCGTTAAACGATTGGTGATTCTGTGTATTGCAATACTCTTCTTCAGGCGGATTCCTGCATTATTGATGCTGTATAAATGGATCCCGGAGATTAGGAGTTGGAAAAAGGCGCTTTTCACGGGCCATTTCGGGCCAATGGGCGTAGGGGCTGTCTTTGTGTCGACCCTCGCATTGCATAAACTACCCAGTCCCAAATATCCGCCCGAAACACAGCAAGACTATCTAGCGTCAGTTATTCAGCCAATTGTGGCATTTGTCGTCTTGGCTTCTATCATTATATGTACGTCTTTTTACCTCTGGTCGGACCACTGTCTTTCATTGGGGTTCTGCAGATGGTCTTTCCATACCATTCCTCATTCTGACCCAACGCGTCTCGGCCTACTTTGTGAACGAAGAAAGTCGTTCTCGAAGTTCTGACACTGTAGATATGAGTGAGCCAAGGGTCGAGTTCGAGACCCGTGCGAAGGCCAGTGTCACGTCGTAATGCGGGGTATTGTGACACCGCCAAAGGTTTAGTCGCTATCGCGACGGATTCGAGACGCTGCAACAATTAAATTATTGTGCACGGTGTACTAGGATTCAGACTCATGCTGGCATGCTCTCATGTTTCCCCTGTACCTAGAAGATGGCTATCTGTTCATGCTTGAAGTTAATACTTTCGAACTGTTGTAATTAACGTTTGATGTACATAAGTAATGCTGTTATTCATGTTTGGGTATGGACCGATCTGCCAAGTACACATCATTGATACCCGTACAACCCGCGCGGGGTTTGTATTGCCAAGCAACCTTGGGATTCGAGGGCGGCCGCAGACGATACGCGTCAGGCAATCAATTAATCGGCCACACGCGTCTCAGGGGCAACATAATTCCATGAATGGTAATCGTTTGTCAAGGTCTCTTTCCGTCCGCCACCTAGCCAACTTCCACTCATTTGCGCCATCCGCTCCTTTCGATGTTAGTTGGTCCTTGACAAAATACTTCTTTCACCTCATTTACACATTGACAGTCTAAGATTCTCAATGCTCCCAAAGATCATTCTCACCGCGATTGTCGCCGTCCTTCAAGCCTTCTTAGTATCAGCAGACGTCACGCCTACCGACCCCGGACCAAACACTGTCTTCAATGCGGGTAGTAATTGCAACATTGACTGGCTTGGRGACACCAGCTCCACCACCGCCTGGCAGAACATGTCAATTCAGTTCATGACAGGGAGCAATTTCGATATGATTCCCTTGACGAGTATGTACCAAAGTTTTTCTACTGTTCCTTCATCTCAGATTCACTTCAGCCGTCGTCGAGAACCTAGACGGCACCCAATCAGGTTCCTACAGCTGGACCTGCCCGCAGGTGATTATTTTAAAAAAAGTCAACCACCCCATCAACTAAAATTGTGAATTAATTTCAGGTCACCCCTCCCGCCCCTATCTACTTTTACCAGTTCACCGCGCCCAACACGGCCGACAAGCAGTGGACGGCACGGTTCACCATTGCTACTAGCTCAGGCCAGACAGTCCCTGCGCCCGACGCGACGCAGCCCGGCTCGGGTGAGCAGATTCCCTGGGGAGCTGGGGGGCTCAGCAACCCGTCATCGGCAGTCCCGCCTCCAGCATATCTGGGCAACGGTACTACCTCGTCCTCTAG
Source organism: Amanita brunnescens Koide BX004 (assembly GCA_001691785.3). Lineage (NCBI taxonomy): Eukaryota > Fungi > Basidiomycota > Agaricomycetes > Agaricales > Amanitaceae > Amanita > Amanita brunnescens. The sequence continues at coordinate 10,075 of JNHV02000476.1, forward strand.
CACCTCGTCCTCTAGCACCTCGAGCTCTGGCAATTCGAGCTCGAGCTCGACCCCGACAGTCCTCTCCAGTTCACTACCCGGTACAAGCCCGGTGGCGACGAACGTAGGACCCCCTGTCAGTTCCGCTTCCGGCTTCACGACCGTTGTCGTTACGACTAGCGCGCATTCTCCGACTGCTCCTGCCAGTACATCTTCCAATGGCGCTACGCCCTATACCCCCTTCATGCACAATTGGGTGTTAAGTATCTGTGGATTAATCATTACGGTGTTGTTCTGAAGGTGTAATTRTACATCTACTGTTCATAGGCTCCTCTTCGTTGTTGTCTATGGTACATACATCGATAATTTTTTAGCATTGGAAAGTCAGGGTATATATAGAATTTATTACTATTAGTACATCAAGTTCGGCACCGCAGCTATTTTTGCAACACGTGTGATCATCGAGTTAATCCCTGTTTTAGCAAGAACAGATACAACTCCCCACAACCCTTCGCTGTCTTYGCCTCCGTCTCTACCACCCCCCATGACCCAAACGCAGTCTTAATCCCAATAACTTTGAGCAGTTCTTCCCAATCCGAAGGGGGCAAGGTACAAAGCCCATTATCGATGTAACAAGCCGGATGCGTTGACAACGCATATTTCTCCAACTGATCGCACGTCGTGATATTCGCAGCCTGGGGCGCACCCTCCGCCTCCGGAACGAGCGCGCGCTCGAGGCACTGCATCGTGTCCAGCACCCACACCTGTCCGCGCGGGGAGAAYTTGGCTAGATTGGCGGCAAACGCGAGGCAGTATTTCTGGCCGAGGCCGAGCGGGTAGCCGGATGGCCCGCAGTGATAGCGCGATTCGAGGCAGACGTCGTAGAACGAGCAGTTGCCTCGCTGCGGATTGGTGCATATGGATGGGAGGCTGCTAGAAGTGGTAGCTGTGAGGGCCGATATGTCCGCCGCGGAGCATGTCGCGCAAATGTGCGATAGGTATAGCACTATGCATACGAGAACGGTGGTTCTGATGGTATGATCGATTAGTGGCCGAGTTTGGGACTGTATCGATGAGCGATACCTTGGTATCATTCTCCGCTACAGAGATAGATGGTGGGTATCAATTTGAATGATGGAATCGAACCCAACGAGCGGGAAGAATTCTTTTCTTTTCTTCACTTTTCCCATGATGGATATGATGGAGACAACGTACAATGCAATGTGATGGAAGCTAGTGGAATGATGGAGGTGGACAGATGACACAGGGTTGCACAGTCAGCTAAGGAACGATGAACGAGCTGCTGTTACGCCACAGTGAAGCTAACGGGAGCAATCCACCGAGTAACCTTCCATACGAGCAACGTGACGTAGGCTCTCGATTAGCTGAGCGAACATGAAAACATCACGTGGGGCGCAAGAAGACTCGTCTGCTCTCCAAGTCGGACCTTTGTCCCGGGCCCTATCAATGCCGTTACCCCAGACCAAGCGTTCAATGTAGTCGTGAACCCCTACTTTTGTCAGTCCGGAGGAACAGTCAGCCTTGGGAACGAAGACGTCGTTGGACTCTTGGAGGGAAGCAGAGGCACATATAGAAAGGCGCATGGACGTCATAATATTCACGAGTCAACGCAACTAATTATCCACGCACACCCAGATAAAGCTTTATCCCCTGCGACAAGTGAGTCAGCCATAAAGCAGCGAGGCTAAATCCAGGATTTTGCTACTTACATTGTCTTCTCGCCAGTCCCACAGCAAACCAACGACACCCAGACATAGGTTTATCCACCGAACGCTAAATCCTGCTTCAATGAGTGACCCATGAAACGACGTGGCTAATGCTGCTCACATTGTTACTTCCCGCGGCTGGTCTTGTGTTGCTTCCTCCATGTGGCGAGTTGTTTCGGAATGCAAATATTCATGCATCCCCCCCAATTGAACAAACATAAAGTCGATTTCGCGCACTYCTCCTCAATCGCCAGCTGTTGTTTGGGGTCGGTTACATCCGCCTTCAACTCCCCGTCTACCTTCTTGGAAATGGGGTTGAGGATGGTGATCTCCCTTTCTTCTAGCTTGGCATCGATGGGGAAAGAGAAGACAGCCTGGATAGCAGTCAGGCATAAAACAAGGAAAAGCAAGGAGATGCGCGGCATCATTGTTCGAGGCGTTTAGAGATGTGAGTGACCAGCACTGCTGAAGGCCTAATCCGGAGGTGACCTGTTTTTTATAGTAGCTGCAGCTGATACACAGTATATATATGATATCTCCAAATGTTTTTGCCGGTTCTGTATCACACGACCCCGACTCCCCAACACTGCTTCATGCTATTGTTTGATGTTTCAATCACTGATTCTTGTTTCACCTTGTTCAATGATTCTGCCGTTCGGAGTTGGTGGAAGGGCCATCTCTGTATCTCTGGCCATCTCTGGTTTGGAACCGGCTGTGCGAGACGCGTGATGAAGGTAGCGAGCCTCGAGGGAGAGAAAACAGGCTACAATCTGCTACGATTCGGTACGTTCTACGGATTCTTGACGAATGCACTTACTAACCARCACATAGATTATTATGATTGAATGTCGGAGGGTATGGTCCATCAAATTGGTATATACCGACTGCGGTGTGTAACGTGTGGGATTATCATTACACGAATGTCTCGGTATGTGAGGCTGTCGGAACCGGGGACTGACGGTCGATTTCAGTTGGTCTGTGGAAAGGCAGGACCTTTGTCAGATCATAGATGCTGGCTGACCTCAGTCTACCTCAGTTCCAGTCTTCCATCAGGCGATTCTAATGTTCATCATAATATTAAGTGCCTTGCTGGGGCGGGCTTGTTGGAGTGGCCCTCCCGGCATTGATGCCCTCGCCCTAGTGCCCACTGTACGGAACCACTGTTTCGTGCGTTCACGATAAATCGACGCGGATCAGACGCTTAACTTGAACGGCCTCATTTACACCCTGGGTCATGGTATCAATGATGGAAACCCAACGGGTGGGAAGCTTTTTTTTCGTGGACATAATATAATATAATGCAATGCAGTTGAGGTGGACAGATGATACGGSATTGCATAGTCGAGCAACGATGCACGAGCTGGTGTACACGAACTACGGAAGCCCTCTCGATTGGCTCAGCGAACGCAGGAACACAAGTAGTGATGTATTTCCATCACATGGGGCGCAAGAAAACCCTTTCAGCCTCGTCTGCAGTYATCTTTGCTTGTCTCCAAGTCGGACCTTTGGGAGTCCCGGGCCCCATCACCACACATTGAGAATGCCGTTACCCCAGACCAAGCATTCAAAGTAGTCGTGAACCCCTACTCTTGTCAGTCCGGAGGAACAGTCAGCCTTGGAAACGAATGAGTCGTTGCCCTTTCACTTTAATGGAAAGACCGATCCAGAGCGATGAACAGAGGGGCACATATAGAAAGGCGCATAGCCGGTCATACAAACATTCACACGAGTCTCGGAGTCAACGAGAAGAAACGACTGCTAGTAATTATCCAAGCACACCCAGATAAGGCTTTATTCCCTGCGACCAGTGAGTCAGCCATAAAAGAGCGTGGCTAAATCCAGGATTTTGCTACTTACATTGTCTTCAACCTCGCCAGTCCTGCAGCAACCCAACGACACGACACCCAGACATAGGTTTATCCACCACGCCAAACCCTGCTTCAATGAGCGAGCCATGAAACAACGTGGCTATTGCTACTCACATTGTTACTTCCCGCCACTGGTCTCGTGGATTTTCTCCAATTTGGCGAGTTTTTTCGAGACGCAACGTTCCATACATCCGTCCCAATCAAAGAAACATAACCACGATTGCGCGCATCTATTCTGAATATTCTCCTGTTCTGTTGGGTTGGGCACCTCCGTTTTCAACTGCTGTTCTAATTTTTGGGAAATAGGCTCGAGGACAGGTGCCCCCCTTTTTTCTAGCTCAGCATCGATAGGGAAAGAGAATGGCAGTCAGGAATAGAACAAGGAAAAGCAAGGAGATGCGCGGCATGATTGTTCGAGGCGTTTAGTGACCAGCACTGCTGGAGGTCGAATCTGGAGGCGACCTATTTTTTATAGTAGCCACAGTATATCCCCCAAGTGTTTTGCCGGTTCTGCACCACACAACCCCGACACCCGTCATCAGTGACTCATCACACATCAACACTGCTTCATGATATTTGATGTTTCAATCACTAACTCTTGTTTCCCCTTGTTCAACCGGGAACCTGATTCTACCGTTCTTGTTGGAGTTGGTAGAGCCGGCTGTGAGCCGTGAGGGAAGAAAATGATCCTGGCTGGGCACGAGGGAGAGAAACGAGGCTACGATTTGGTGCGTTCTACAAATTCTTGACGAATACACTTACTAACTAGTACATAGAATCTAGATTAGCAACATCGACAGAATTTGACAGAGAGCGGCGAGCTGCAGTGATCTCTACGACCTTCAGTGACTCGTGAGCCCATTACTGCATATATATCTGCTCCGGCACCGTTGCTGATAAATGATTTATGTATCAAGATATGTATCTGCTGATTCTGCTCACACGCCCAAGACTCGTAAGATCATCTGTGCCCTGTAAGGCTGTACCAAACCGCAGATCGTATGTATCGTGTACTGTCTCTGCATGACTTCTAACGTGTGGGATCACATAATGTCGCGGCATGTGAGGCTGTCAGAACCGGGGACTGACAGTTGATTTCAGTTGGTCTGTGGACGGCAGAACCGCCGGCTGACCTCAGTTCCCTAGTCTTCTGACGTCAGGTAAATCGTGATTCTAATGTTCATCATGATATCAAGTGCCATGCTGGGGCGGGCATGCGTACGCGACCCCTTGATTTGCCTGTTCTTGTGCGGAGTGAAGCTAATCCACCGAGTAATTTCACACGAGTCACCGCGAAGAAACAACTGCTAGTAATTATCCAAGCACACCCAGATAAGGCTTTATCCCCTGCGACAGGTGAGTTAGCCATAAAGCAGCGAGGCTAAATCCAGGATTTTGCTACTTACATTGTCTTCTCTCCAGTCCCACAGCGACCCAACGACACCTCTCCAAATATTTTTGCCGACGCGACCCCGACTCCCGCCATCACGCATCAGCACTGCTTCATGCTTCGCAATATTTGATGTTTCAATCACTGATTCTGCCGTTCCTGTCTGTGGCTGTTGGTGGAAGGGCCATCTCTGGCTGTGCGCAATGCGTGATGAAGGTAGTGAGCCTTGAGGAAAGAGAATGATCCTGGCCGGGCACGAGGGAAAGAAAGGAGGCTACGATGTGGTACGTTCTACGGATTCTTGACGAATAGACTTACTAACTAGTACATAGATTACTATGATTGAATGTCAGAGGGTACGATCAATCAAATTGGTATTACGGACTGCGGCGCGTACGGCGAGCGGCGAGCTGCAGTGATCTCTACGACCTTCGGTGATTCGTGAGCCCATCACATATATATGCATCAGACCGCAGATCGTACTATGTATCGTGCACCGTCTCTGCATGATTTCTAACGTGCGGGATTACACGAACGTCGCGGTATGGGGGCTGTCAAAACACTGATGGGCATTCCATCTGACATGTTTGGGCTGTGATTTCTCCTTCTCGGTTGTCTATTGGGTATATGATAGTTATCGTCGTCGGGATCATCAGATTTTGAAGAACTATCGCCCCACTGCCCCAGCGTCGATAGGCAGCAACATCATACATGAAATCAAGGATGATACG
>JNHV02000477.1:0-15791 GCA_001691785.3 Amanita brunnescens Koide BX004
GAGAGCAGAGGGCTCAAACCACCAGAGATGTTTTTGGGGCCGGAATTAACAGGGCYCTGATGGTATATCTGCCAGTGCACCGAAGAATCCCGAGAATGACAGGTGGAATGARCACATGTGACATAGAAGGTACACCTGCGACGCTATCTCATAAAAGCAGCGCAGAAACGCCCTCTGTTGTTACAAACTCCCTAATCTTCGATGTCCTTGAAGATCGTCGTCAGCTTACCCCCAGATCCAAAGCCGCTCAAATTAGACAGTCTGTCCCACTTTCTCATCGTTGTTTTCGTTATCGATCGATAGCACAGACCATGGGCGCGCTAAAAATCTAAAACTCACCACAACCCTCATCAATACCRGTGATGATCGGTTGACACTCGTTAATGATCCTTCAAGCGTCCTTTCCGAACACGCCCAATTTCAGAAATTCATTGTCGCATCCACATCTGAAGATCGTGAAAATCCCAGGTTCAAGGGCTTGCGTCTCACTTTTTCGCCCGAAATAGCAGCTGAGCGCGGTAACGTAACTTCTCTTGATGCTGGGCTATCTGCATCTTTAACGCGCACGCACGATTGTGAGGACAAACTCCTGTTTCCGTTATGTAATACTGACATGTCACAGTGTCCGGAGTATACACGTTCACCCCTGGAGAATACAGCTTTGAGCCTGGGCGTATATTCTACGCCGTCGATTCAACGACACATGAGCTTCAGTCCATCGAGGCAGAAGTAGAGCCAGAGTCCTTCGTGATCAATGTTTCTAGTGCACCTGATCTCCCAGTCGATACGAGCAAAGCTAAAAARGCGAAATCAGCGAGCCAGGCAATGGAAGAGATTTCAGTTTCACCCCGGACGATCCACAGGGTATTTACTGGTGCTGCTGCAACTCAAATTAGCGTCATCAACTCCACTGACGTAAATTTGGCAGAGAAAGCAAACGCCCCGGCAGCTACGCGCATGGCTGCTGGATTAGAAACTCCCGTTATGGAACCTGAGTTCCTGGGCATCACGAACTACGAACGACAGATTCAATTGATTTCTGTAACCCAAAGGGCAGAAGAGTGCATTAACGAAGCCATTGGGTATATCAAAATTAGCGATGGACGTTGAGCTACTAAATAATCTGACCCTAGTTATCTTGAGAAAATGCCCTCCGACAGCGGCACGTTGCGCTACGAAATGTGGTTCGGAAAATATGACAAACAGCGCAARGAGTTTGTACAGTCGTGTTTCAAGATTATGCGCGCCAGCCTTTCATCATTTTCGTATGATGTTGGAGATGACCAAGGCGCCGGCGTCATAGCCTATGTTATGTGTCGAGACGAGTAAGGCCCATCCTTGCATTCGATGCCAATGTCATTATGCCGTCCCACGCAGCTCCTTCAACACGCTATTTCTGACCGAGTCATATTGGGACATGCCTTTAACTGGCGGTGAAAGCAAAGTATGGTTATATCCGCCCATACTTTCTCCTTGCTAACGGTATAAATTCGGGGGCTTCTAGGTTGATGTTATCGTGTCCGAGTTAGTTTTCACTACACAAGAGCCAATTTACGGCCATGCTTATGGTGTGGGGCCCACCAAAATTCTTGCAGCAAAAGCTCCAGAAATTGCAGTTTTGAATGCAGACTCGTATGCTTTCTTTGCTCTGAACAGGCCTTGGTACGGGTAGTCGCATGCACAGGGTTGTAATTATGCCATGCACGCAACGCCATTATCACAGAGCTTGTATCTTTCACCTATTTACGATGTACGTCTGAGGTAGAATTTATTCCTGAAAGCACTATCTCGGAATGATAAGATANCGATAATGTTATATGCNGTGAACATATTCTACTCTCGTGCTGATACCTATGTCACTCTAAGCTTTCTTATCTTCCTGRCTTTCCACATCTGCCTCTCCACTAACCACCTCGACCGTCTCACTTCCTTGTCACCTTCCTTTTCCTTCTTTTTGCCCTTTCCACATCTGCCTCTCCACTAACCACCTCGACCGTCTCAGCCTCATCTGGAACTTCGTGCGGCAATATTAGGTTAAGAACACAGGCCACCACTCCGGCACAAAGGACTATACAAGGCGTCATATCAGCCCGCACGATAATTCAACCCCAAGATCACTCACACGGCGTGCTCAACACGATCGTAATCGAGCTGAAAAACCCGCTCAAGGCCGAATTCGGGTTCCGAACACCGTCAAAAAGGTGTGTGAATATGTCGGGCGCCAATAGATTCCCAATGCCAACTGAGAGCGCTGCGCCGAGGACGAATCTCTCCCTTCTCGAGAAGCCATTCAGCGATATAACGCGCACTCCRGACACAGTGACGCTTGCAAATAGAAATGTTGTCACCCCGCCTAGAACKGGGTTTGGTATGGCGAGGAATACGCCGGATATCTTTCCGATGATGCCAAATAAAATGAGGAAGAAGCAACACCAGCGGCCTGCGACACGGTTGGCGCAGCGTGTGATAGCAATGACGCCGTTGTTCTGGAATTGATGTGAGGGTACGTAAAAAAGTAAATCAGTGAGAATAGCTCGCCTGAGCAAATACCGAGAGCGGTGTGACGGTGAAGAGGGCCGAGAAAAAGCCGCCGATACCGTCCGCCTGTGCGTCATTTAGACGAATAATTGTTTGAGCCAATAAATGGACGTAAGAGAATGCCGCCTTGGATACGAGAGTCGAATTCTAGACCGTCAACAGGTAACCTTGAAACTTCTGCCGAGGCCGTGATATCTCCAATCGCTTCCAGCGCCACGGAAACTTTTTGCGTTTAGATTCATGACCCAAGGAAAGTAGTTGACGGAAGAACGAACCATATACAGCAAGCATTGGGAGAATTGCCGGTGGGTACACTCTGATCTTGAAACGATGAACCCTACAACCCCGGTCAGAAACGACACGTTCAATGGGGATGGAATATACCATAAGAACGTGATAGCGGGTGCAGAACTGATGGTGGTACTGTCCATATATCCAGCGGCCGCGGCGACGATGCATCCCACCAGTAATCCGACTATRATACTAATATTCTTCAAGAACGGCGACCCAAAGATCTCAGTCAAAATGATGGAAACAAAGGACAGAAATCCAAGRCCGACGAATTGAGGCGAACCCCAGCTATTGTATCCGTTTATTCATGCTGTAAGGAGGAATAGAGAAGAAATGGACGTACGGCGCTGCACGGGGTGCGCCGACGTTGGGGCATACGGAAAAAGGCCCAGATGTTGGTCTCGCTTGGCAGCCATTTGATCCGCCTCCCCAATTCAATATGCCAGAGGAACCGACAAGCGAAGCGCCTATCAGAAGAACTACGGTACCTACRTAGACAAAAGCATCAAATCCGACCTTTCATTCAAAGTTGAAAGCAATACACACCAGTAACAATTGGAGGAAATATTTTCTTGAGCACYCTCGGTGAACAAAAGGACATGAATATTTCCAAAAATGAACAGATAAGGGCGGTTCCTATAAATAGCAGCCTATCGTGAACAACCGGCATAAATGCGTATTGTCTGAGAAGCCTACCCAATACCATTCCATAGGCGTCCGGACACGGACCTCGAGTCGTTGTTCCGTTCGCGGTAGTCGATGGACACGTTCCGTCATTATACATCGCATCAAAAATCTATGCGCGCGAACGATCTTCAAYTCTCCGCATCGTGAATCGAGGCAAGAGACCAACGTACAGCATTCGCAGTGCTGAGCGTCGCAAAGCTTGTTCCCACCACGCTGAGCAGCCCCGTTCCGAGATAATACCCCCTGAACAAAGGTATTCTGGACATTTGCACCAAGCTTAGGATGCCTTCCAGAGTTCCGAGTGAGTGAGGGCCTGTATCCGGGACGCGCGCGCAAGGTGCATGTGTGCGTACGTACCGGATCCGATAAGGGAAGCAGAGATCATGTATGCGGAAGTTGCGTTGTCGAGGTTGAGAGCTGACGCGAATATAATGGGTGGAGCGATAAGCCCCGCGAGCATGGCCAGTGCGTGTTGTAATCCGCATGTTATCGCAAGCAGCAGCGGAAGATCTTGGTCAAGGCCGTAGAAGGGGGGTTGCCGTCTGTCTTTGCGGGGCAAACACGGGAGAGAGGGTGTGCATAGCCTGACTCGGTCATGGTTTCGTTTCTTTTGCATGTAGAGGGGACTGTAACCGTACCATGCGTAGTCGTAGTCACCCAACCAACCATCCTTAGTTGTGACTTTCTGCTTGTATTTCTCTAGCTTTTGCCGGAGAGCTTTCTGAGACGTGGATTGATGTCCAGATTCGAACGTCGGTGAAGGGACAGGCTCTGGCTGAGCAGACACCATGGCTCTGCTGAAGAGGAGGATACAAGTTTGATCCACTAGCCAGGGACATCACCGGATAGTCTCTGGTCCGTAAGGAAGGTGCCGCGTTACAGGGCAGAAATTTGAATCGAAAGATAAAAGATAAGCATGGCGGAGTAAAGTTTCGCATTTAGTGGCGGTGGCCATATGCATCTGGACGTAACCTTATCATCAAATCCGAGCGTAAAGCGGATTACAGTACAATAAAATAATCATACATGTACAGAACGTCCCGAAATCAATTAATTACGCCTCGACCACCATAGGTTCATCCCAACTGAATGCATCTATTTCGTCCACCACACTCGACGACTCAGACTCTCTTCCGCCTCTTTCCATCAACGCACTCAAAGAGGTATTTTGCGGTCCTAGGAAGCTAGGTGACATCCTCGCGCTGGCTCTTCCCGTCATGTCATCCCACGCCCCGTTGCTCTGGAAGAACCGGCGCTTTGCGCTCTTGCTAGGAGGAGCGCCGCATTCCAAGTGACTGAATCCTTGCTCGCAAGGAATTTCAAAGTATTGGTTCGTGAGCAAGCTCATTCGCTTTCTGAGCGATTTGTTGATGAAGCGCGTGGAGCGACGCCTACGGTTTGAGACGGCCGAGTCGTCAGAGTGCCACGATTCGTCATCAGAGTCTTCGGATGTTGTGTCAGACTCTTGTATATCATAAACGTAACGGAAGTGTTCTGGGTTATGCTTTGTTAGCTTGTGTAGAGCTGAAAAGTGAGAGGCACGTACGTGCCAGTCGCCCATCCAAGTCGTCCCGTTTGAGCACTTCGTCCTTGAAACCCAGGTGTTCACCTACGGTTTCTCGCGGGACGGCATGCATGCCAACCGAAGGCGCATGGATCAGGCTTTGAAGTTGTTCCAATGCCGTTGTCCTCCAGCAAGTTGAGCCTTGTGGATAGAGCAATAGAAGACTACGTGACGTGCCTGACTTTCTCCAGCGATCCGTCTTTGATATTCAAGTCATCCATATTGTTCTCAGCAACCTCCAAGCGATATCTTGGGCCAAACCATTCAAAGTATTCGTTCCAGGGCAAAACGGGATCTATGGTATCCTCTATTCCGAGTGCGCATGCCGTTTCGTATGTCCAAGTCCGTGCAACGTTCTTAACGGTGTAGCCGCCTCCGCCGAGGAGGATAAGTGGGATGTTTTGTTTTCGCAGAAATTGGACGCAGTGGGCGTGACCATGCATAGTCARGTTGAAGCAGCCCAGTTTGTCCCCGGACAGCGAGTCAGCACCGCATTGAAGTACGACGGCGGATGGTCGATAAACTTCTAGTATTTTGGATATTACCTAAACAGRACTGTCACGTTAATTTCTCCATATGTCGAAAAAGACTCACGGGCTCAAACACGCTCTTRAATGATTCGTCCGTTATCCCGTCCTTCAGTGGTACATTCACAGCATAACCTTTGCCTTTGCACCTTCCTCTATCTTCTTGTGTTCCCGTACCAGGAAAGTATTCTCCAAACTTGTGAAAGCTACATGTCATGACACGGTCGGTCGTATAGAATGCTTCTTCCACTCCATCACCGTGATGACAGTCGATGTCTATATATAGAACACGGGGGTAGGTGCGCAGGAGTTCGAGGATGCCGAGTACAATGTCGTTGATGTAGCAAAATCCGGACGCTTCACGTTTTTTGGCGTGATGCAGACCACCTGCCCAGTTTATRGCGATGTCTGCGGAGCCGGAGGCTATCCTGTTGGCGGCACCTAGGGGAGGATGGGAATATGAGCTGCGGCGGCTGGAGTATCATTTTAGACTGAGCAGCGCACCTATTGAGCCCCCTGCAGAAATTGAGCAGAATTCAAATACCCCTTCGAATGGAGGATTGTCGTCGCCAACAAGAACTTTGAGGGATATCAGTATGCAACATGTTAGAGATGTGTCAGTACAACATACACCTTGTCCCATGATACGTCAGCTCCTCCGCCGTTTCTGGTGTCACCCTATGCAGGAAATGGACGTATTCGTCTGTGTGGAATGAGCTCATAACTTCGGGAGTTGCGCGTTTCGGTCTCTACCGTGCCAAGGTGATTATCTTTGAGTAGTAAAAGTAAAAGAGGTGAAATACGCACGAGGATATGCATTTTATCCAACATATCGTACGCTGAGACCAAGTCATGCGTCACTCTTATCCGATGAGGTTTCATGGGATGTCCAAGGCCATAGGTATACGCGCCAACGTCAGCTGTATTAATCATTAGTTTTCTATCATCCACATAGAAGGCAGCACATACGGTCATAGTAGTACGACACCCGTCTCTTCGACATTGTGAGCGCCGGAGGACAGCGTCGGGCCGATCACTTCCAAATGCGGACGCTTACATCATGTCACGTGGAGGTTACACGTTCCACAACAGCGCCAAATAGGATCGGAGACTTGGATCTCACTGCTGCATGTCGTCCCCAGCGTCTTTAAAGGCGGCGTCGGCTTCAGCGCCTGCGCCTGCCAACAATGCGAGGGCGCGCAAGAAGACGGCAAAATCTATACCTGGCATTGCGCAGCTCCTGGCGCTCGGTCTGGTTTTCCATCTCGTCTACATCGGCACAGTGTTCGACTGTTACTTCACAAGCCCTGTCGTGCACGGAATGCAGAGATACAAAGTAGAAGCACACGGGGCTGCTTCTACTGCCAAGGCAAAGCGGGTCGTGCTCATTGTCGGTAATGGGCGCACCCTACACGCACGAATCACGCTTTCTTACTAAAACTGGTAATACTACGTCTAGGTGATGGCTTGCGCGCAGATCTCTTCTTCACACCCAATGCRTTCCAATTTGACGACGCGCCAAGTATTGCTGCACCATATTTGCGCTCAATCGTCGAGAAGCGCGGAGCGTTTGGTATCTCACATACGCGCGTTCCGACGGAAAGCAGGCCAGGTCATGTTGCTATCATYGGTGCGCTTCTCACTTCTTCCTATTTCTCGACGCACTGAGATGTTGTGCAGGTGGCATGTATGAAGATGTCTCAGCTGTGACCAAGGCAAGACATCCGGTTTTGAGACCCTATGGACTCACTAATCCCAGTCTGTAATTGTAGGGATGGAAAACGAATCCAGTGGGTCCGCCAAATTGACTTTTTTGAGATAAGCATATCGAGTGTCTCCAGGTTGACTTTGACTCAGTGTTCAACCAGTCGAGCACCACCTTCTCGTTCGGCTCGCCTGACATYCTGCCCATGTTTGCGCATGGGGCTATACCGGGAAAGGTGAAGACGTGGTGTTACTCCGAAGATGATGAGGATTTTACTAAAGGTTATTCTTTGTCTGCATTTTCTCATCTTAATGCTGATTGCACTTTCGAGCAGACGCTACCGCTTTAGAYTTATGGGTGCTAGACCATCTTCAAGAATTATTCAAGAATGCTACTACGGACACACAACTATACGATCAACTACACTCTGACGGCGTCGTCTTCTTTCTACACCTCTTAGGCTTGGATACGACGGGCCATTCTTACAGGCCACACTCCAAGGTATGCCGCGGCGCTCTCTGCTGATCCCCGCATGTTGTGAACTTTCGTTAGGAATACATGGACAACATCGTTGCTGTGGACACCATAGTGCAGCAGGTCGAATCCCTTTTTGACGCTTTCTACAACGGTGATAACGACACCAGCTACATCTTCACCGCTGACCATGGAATGTCCGTTATCGGCAACCACGGCGACGGTCGTCAGTAACCTTTACCTTTATCCTCTGCCATCCGTTTTCTAACCTTTCCAGACTTGCCTTGCAGATCCTGACAATACCCGTACGCCGCTTGTTGCTTGGGGAAAAGGCGTTCGCGGACCGCTACAAGACACAATGCCGTCCTCCCACGACGAGTACTCTCGTTCATGGGGATTGACGCACCTGYTTAGACGAGACGTAGAACAGGCTGATGTCGCCTCACTCATGGCAACGCTCGCTGGCTCAAACTGGCCCGTCAACTCTGTTGGCGTTCTTCCTGACGTTGATCCATCAAGACCTGGATATCTTGATCCCGAAGCATTTGACGACGAGGCCATTGCAAGAGCTGCATTGGTAAATGCCAAAGTTTGTCCATTTGCCTTAGATTTTGTATAGCGCGTGCTAAGGATCCCAGGTTATTCTAGAGCACTATAAAGTCAAACATAGTATGTCTATCTTTGTCTTTAAAAGCTCCGCCAGACACTTACGCATCCCGATATAGTACTCAAAGAATCACGTGCATTATTCTACAAACCATTCCCTCCCCTTTCTTCTCCGCACGTTCTCTCTTCTCGGATACTAGAAATAGAAAACCTTATAAGCCGCAAGCAGTGGTATGCCGCACGGTTGAAATCGGGCCACGCGATCCAAAGCGGGCTTGATGGTCTCCACTACCTCCAAACGTATGACCGCGTTTTGATCCGGTCCATCGTCTCCACCGCATATCTCGGCTGGGCCGCCTACGGCGCTTTATACATTCTTGGTCTACACCAAGACCCCACCATTGGCGACTCTAACGCACTATGGCACGCCGTTGTCATCAAAACCTCTATCAACGCGTTTTCTCTACTCGCGACCATCGCTTCTTGGACTCTTTTTGCACTCCAGCGGGCCCCGTGGACGTTCTACCTGTACATACTATTCCCGTGTTACTTCTGGAACCAAGTATTGCTGAGGGTCGTCCCGAGAGTAGCCACGTGGTCCTGGTCGGACCTGTCTTCAATCGACTTTGGGAGGGCCATTGGGGTGGGCGTGTTAGTCGTGGGGTCGTTGCAAGCAATGGTGGTACGCCCGTCTTAGCATTATCGAGAACAGTTCGATGATCACGGATCCAGATGGGATATACGCACAGGTCTATATGGAGTCTCGGGTTTCTTGTCGTAGGCGTTGTCTGGCCTCTGACTTGGCCTGTTGCGTTGCGGCAGGACAATACGGTGGCTGCGCTGGCGTGGGGCGTGTCTTGCGCAGTGACGGCTGTGTTTCCGTTGTTGCCGGTGAACATGACGGAGAGCTTGATCTTGATGTGAGTAGTTTAGCGTGTTAGATACCGTTGGTTGACGCTGAYTAAATGTTCATATAGCGAGCTTGGCGGTATTGTAATGTTGGTCGTCGGAAGGGTTTGTATGCCTTACGTGGTCAGAAGCGTGGAAAAGCGGAACGGAACAAAGGACGCTGATGACTTGAGGAAGCGGCTGAGGGTGCAGGTAATCAGCACAACGTTGGCATTTGCGTCATGACTGACGTCTTGTTGCAGATGGCGCTGATAATTATGGCGATGGTGACAGCCGCAAGTTCAGTCCGGAATCTCCAGGCAAAGCTCGGGCTGCCGCTGCGCAACCAGGTCGTTGGTTGGGTGGTGCTTGTCGTATCCGCGATGTTACCGTTTTTCCACCTGCCGAAGCATCGCACGATCAGTTCAAGGGTCATGACTTACTTCCTCGGGTTCGGCCCTTGTTTCGTCATKCTGTCGATCAGCGTTGAAGGAATGTTTTATTCCGCGTATTCCGTGACCCTGGTGATGTGGATATTGGTGGAAGGCATTGTGAGGAAGCACCGAGCGGCTCCGATGGGCGTTTTGAGCCCTGCCGTTCCATCATCAGCATCGACGATGTCGAACTCATCGTCTGACGGAGGAAAGGAGAGCCAGACAAAATCTGGAGGTTATAGATTCCAATTGGACGATCTGAGAATCGCTCTATTTTTCTTGTTTTTCGTGCAGGTTGGGTTTTTCGGGACTGGAAAGTGGGTAGTTTTGGTTGGCCCCTCTTGGATAATGCTGAGTGCTGATCAACGTGATCTAGTGTTGCTTCGATCTCGTATATATCTGACGCTTGATCTTTGTTACTGCTTGCTAAACATCCTGCAGATCGTTTTATCTGGAACCTGTTTATCGGCTGATACCCAAGTTTAGTCCGTTCTTCATGACCGGATTGTTGGTATGTCTGATTCTTTGCCCGCATCTGATCTATTAACGCCACGATAGACTTTCAAAATCATTGTTCCCTACATTGTCTTATCGGTGACGTTTGCTGTTTTGAACAGCACCCTCCAGTTACCGCCTTTTTCGCTATTACTGGTGGCTCTGACCCTTACGGATGGAATGACTCTTGCCTTTTTCTTCCAGGTGCAGGATACAGGTACGCCGTAACTGCGCATTCATCGCTCTCCTTGCTCACCTGGAATCATCAAGGTTCGTGGCTGGAAATTGGGCAGTCTATCAGCTTCTTTTGCATAACCTCGCTACTTTTGCTATGGTCGGCGGGAATATGTGCTCTAGGAGAGTACCTGACCGCAGACGTGATTGCGTCTAGTCGGTCCCGCATATACGGTCGGTCAGCGCGGGGAAAGGTGAAAACGAACTGACAACTTGCATCGGTATATTTGCACATGTGTACTACATATCATCATTACTAGTTGCGACCGCGCCTTTGGTTAGTTTGGTACGGTTTCAAGGTATCCTCACAGTACTAATCATATCGTCTCCATTTGAGTAGCTAATTATTAACACAAGAGCAATTTGGGCGAGCACATTCCGTGCTCGATGTCAACCCGATTTGGCACGGTGCTCAACGTGGGAGCAGYTTATAATTAGCTGAGCCTAAGGAAGCTAATCATAACATTCTCAAGTCGAWGAAATACAAGTTAGGAGAGAAACTTGATGGCTAAATCAAATGTAATTGTAAATCAATGCACGAGACTCTGAGCAAGGCACATCAACGCAACACTCCAAATAGGCACATCCATTCTTGATTTTGCGCCACAACTCCAGTACGCCCACTCTTAAATCCGACCAGTCCATTCGACAGCTCTCAGGACAATCCCCAATCCTCAACATTCCTGGCCTCAGAGGTAACACGGATATAGGATGTACAAGCAGAATGTCCATGGGGATCGTTGGAGTGCAAAGAGAGTTCGAAAACGACGGTCACGAGTGGAATTGATCATCATATCGTTTTTGATAACAAACATGTGAGCTGATGTGAGATGGTCGTCAATGCTGAAGCGCTGAGGTCYTGATGTAGATCAAGAAATATAAAAGTTCCGTAAGAATTGCGAGGACCTACTTGATTGTGTAACGCAGGGCTGGTTCAATTCTGCAAGTAATGACCACTTACGACTTCGTCAACAACTGATTCTTCTTGCGTACTCTTCGGAATAGAGGAGGGCCTAGAAGCTCGGAGACGGTCGCCACGGCCCTCACACGTTGGTGAAACACTCTTCTACTCCGCTTTCTCAGCTTGCCGGATCACGGAATAATGTTTTGCAAGAAAGCCCGTATGTGCAATCATTGATGTCAGACACACTTGAACTGATAGATCACTATCCCTTCGGCAGCCATCGTGCGTCAGACGAAAATCAATATTGAACAGTAAGGATAGATAAGGCTCGCCTGTCCTGATGCATCATATCCTTGTACATCAATGTCCCCAGCATATTTACGCAAGGCGGACCAGCCCCGCTCCAACGTACCACTTCCAGATGAAGAGCAGAGGAAGATCCGACTGCTGCTCGACGATGCTCTGAAGAAAGTGGAGTTACTCCAATCCGACATTGCCGAATTGGAGAAGCTGGCGAGTTGGTACAGGATGGAACTCGCCCAGCTCCACGAGAGCACGGGCAGATGCCAGCGCTTGATGTCGCCAACTCGGCTCTCTGCATTTCTTGCACCGATGCTGCGCCGACTCTATCCTGGCGAAATCCGATGGAGCAACCCGCCTGACGAGGAAAAGTCGATCCGATGGTCACTTGCGGGCGTAGAGAAGAAGATACAATATCGTAGGCAACAGCTCGCGCAGCTGGACGAGCACATCGTCCGGCTCAGGATAGCCGTTGCACCGCATAAAAAGTTGCCGGAGGATGTGTTGCGGTACATATTCGCTCTCAGTTGCGCCGACGGATCGAATACTCCTCTCGTCTTGTCGCAAGTTTGCTCTGCGTGGAGGCGTCTCGTGTTTGACATGCCTCTGCTTTACCAAGAGCGTGTGCTGGTTTTAAACCGGCGGCGTCAACAGGCAAGATTATTGCRCCAATTCGCCAATTCATCCCGTCTACGAAGATGGCTACAGACGATCATCGGGACGTTGCGCATCGGTACGTAGCTAGACTGCAAATCTCTCGTATGGATTCTTGACATAAAATGTTATTCTCGTAGCAATGCTGAARATTTTAGGGCCATTGACAGAATCGATGTTATGCGCGTTATTACTTACTCGTAAGTTCACATTCCATTGATCTTGAATCACATAACTGAAAATGACAGTTATCAATTGCCGATACCTGGTTTTGACACACTGGATTGCTTGCCAGAAATACATCTAGAACTCACATGTATTAAATATTAAAACTGTATTTGTTAGCTTATAATTACAAAAGATCGCGCAATGCCTTGGTGTTCTCATTGTCTAAAGTTATTGTGAATATCTTCCCTCCTTTCCTGATCAATTCTCCTTCAACAGGGAGATCAATCCGACGCCCCTGGAAACGTTTATCTTGCGTGATCCATCGCGCTGGCTCTATACTCTTAATCAATCGGATTCCTAGAGATTCGTCGTCCAGCCTTTCAAACCGGAAAAAGCCGCTTCCTGCATAAATCAGATACTAGTTAAAGAAAAGGAAACAGGATGGCACGCACCGGCCACAAACTTTTTGCTGCTATAAAATGGGTTTTTTGGTGTATATGGTAATAATTTTTCTTTCCCCACCACCCAAAAGCTGAAGTAGAGGTAACGAGAATCGAATGTTGAGAAAAATGTTTGATTCATGTGATACAGGAAGGAACGAATACGACCGCGTCTATCATGTACTTCCAAACTGTTGAGCGAACGACACTCTTCCAACAAGTTCCGCGAGACAAGGCCTTCCGCCACCAGTTGCTCGCATAATGTTTGGTGCGTCGCACTTTTTGCAAGGTGTAGAAGAGGGAGACTGTATGGGACAGGCTCATCGCGGCTTCTTGGAAGGTCTGTCCCACTATCGAAGCTAGATGGGTCGCTGCTTGGCGTGATGCGAAACTTCACGTCGCCCATGATGGGAGGAAAAGGAGGACGAGGAACATTGTAGTACAAGAATCCCTTGGCATATTCCGGGAATCGATGGGTGTCAAGAGTGCGGATTTTGTAGCCTCCATAACCATATAGGTCATTGAACCGGACAGTATGGGCCCATTTATTTGACAAGTCGAGAAAATCTTCGGGGCGTAATTTTGAAGGATTGAGCGTTCCTAAGTAGACACGAGGTCTTCTAGAGTGTCTGTGCTTGGTTCCAACACTTGAGTGCTGCTCCTACATAGGTATCACTCTAGCATTCATAATTGAACGAGGGACCACCCGCACCGCTTGAACGTTGACGCTGCTGAGGAAACGCGAGTGGGGGATGTTGCAAGCCTTCAAAATGGCTTGGAGTTCCCGACGCGTCCAATACATGGTCCCGCGGCGAGTGTGACCGTGACGGAGAGGAGAGACAAGTCTGAATTCATTGATTCWACCACTAAGGGCATAGTCACAATATCATTTTCCAAGCGCCTGACTATRCCTTCTCACAAACGATGATGGCCGAACTAACTCAGCCTGGTTCTGACAGTATGTAGTCCATGCATCATTGGGCTTTGCAGTGACCGTACCTTACTTGATAGGACCCAACGTCATCACCAACAACTTGACGGGGAACCAATGAGCTTTCCATTTCTGTTGACGATCTGTACAGTTCGTTGATCACTTGGTTCGTTATAAGTGGAAGGAAACGGAGACAGGGTGAGAGCGCTGTGCGAGCTATCAGATGAGACAGCTCAGTAAAGACATGCATATGGTATGCGCAAGTCCACGACGCTGACTTGCTGAGCATCTGATTTGGTATCAGCTGTAGGTTCAAACGCTACTATCCAAAAACATCGCGTAGGCGCATGCAATCTGGTCGCACTGGCCATCTCAAACTTAACAAATGACAATCNACAAATGTTATTTCCTGTCATGATACAAACGATTCATATTTCAAACAGCTATTCA
This sequence comes from Amanita brunnescens Koide BX004, assembly GCA_001691785.3. Taxonomy (NCBI): domain Eukaryota; kingdom Fungi; phylum Basidiomycota; class Agaricomycetes; order Agaricales; family Amanitaceae; genus Amanita; species Amanita brunnescens. The sequence continues at coordinate 14,291 of JNHV02000477.1, forward strand.
GCCAGAATGGAGCTAGATTAAATCGTCGGATTTATTCGATGACCCCCATGAAAGTGGACAAACCAGGTAATTCGTACCTTGGGCGTTTAGTCGTCGCCCCGGACGACCCATAATCCATCCCCGACAACGAGGTATCTACGGTCAAGGGGTGGTACCACGTTACCCGTCAAATGCAATTTTGTGCCAGTTTCGAGGTTTGTGAACCAGATGTCAACCGTTTCTTCGCCAACGAACGAAGGCGGCGGCGGCGGCTCAATGAGGTATCGACCACTGAAGTCCCGAAGACTATTGTAGGTTATGATGGCATTGTGAACGAAGAAAGTTGGCAGGTATTTGTCGAATTTGCCAAATAACTGCGCCTGTAATCCTCCAACGTTGAAGGTGCCCCTGAAATTGTTGCCGACACCGGTGAATTCGCCTACGGCGTCGGGCATGATGAACCTGTGGTTCCTAATCAGCATGCATATTGCAGAGTGATGGAGACGTCTTACTAGGTTGGATGTAAGGTCTGAAGATGGGGAACATGACGGTCAATCCATCCATATTAATACCTTTCCAGCTACACCCTCAATCACCATATGTGTTCTGTTTACCTTTCTGTATTTGTTTGTCATCTYCCGTGCATTCTGTCAATCTGACATGATTAAACCCTCTGATGGAATAACGGATGCACGAAAGTTGACTGAGAATATGATATTGACATCCCTGAAACCCAAAGACCATTTCTGTACACTTATTTGATCAGCGACGTGCCCAGGGCCCAGGCCCAATTTCGTGTACATGCCATTTTTTGGTCGTTGCATTGTTCTCTGACCATTTAGAATCCGCAACCAGAGACTTGTGTACCCGGTGACCATGCCCTAATTGTGAGCTCTACCTAACATACCTATAATCAGTCATATCGAATTCTGGAATAGGTCACGATGCATTGCGACATTATCCGGATCGGTCAAAAATCTGCGCGACGTTTGCGACTTGGAGACCTTGGTCCTATCTGCCTAATTCAATGGGAACTGGTCAAAACTAAAACTAAAAACAGTGTTATCATCGCCATTGGCCGAGAGATTTGAGGAGTTCCCCGCGTCTGATCTCGTTGGAAGCCCCATTTATGCTTTATATAGGGCGTCGTGAGATACATCTGTCCATTACGACATAGGGCGAACAGTGGTAGATAGACAGGAGGCACGCATGATGAAAAGCGGAGATGAAGTGGAAAAAGAGCTCGGTTAGTTGCGCCTTTCTCACATATATATTATACATAGTCGCAAATCTATGTTTGGTGGAAGATAAGCGAATATTTTGACCGTATGGCTCGATACGCACTTTGARCCAAGCGGTCTTCGACATAAGAGAATGGTAGACAAGTTACAAGTGCACTATTCGCATGGAAGCAGGGAACATGTCGGCGTACCACGTATTGGTTCCTCGAAGTGACTACTTTCAATTACCCTTTCAGAATTTAGTACATAATGATCTTGACTCTGAACAAGCTGAGCAGTAG
>JNHV02000478.1:0-15754 GCA_001691785.3 Amanita brunnescens Koide BX004
TTCGAAAGTAGCCGCTGAACGCGAGAAACGTAAAAAGTCAGGTTTGAACTACCTATCGTTATCAGACGAAGAAGAGGGATCTGAACAAGTCAATTCATCTCTTGCTACGTCGAATACGTCTCAACAAGCAGCGATACCCAATATTCCAGCGCCATTTCCAATATCATTGGACAAGGACGATGACGTGTTCTCGTCCAGCGATATACATGGCCGGCCAAGCATACCAAAACCCGCAAAGACAAGCTTCCATGGTACCCACTCACAGACATCGGATTCCGAGCGACACAAATCGCCTCGTAAAATCCGGAAGCGTACCCCGGTAAAACGCCATACACGTTCCAGCTCTCCGTCGCGCGTACAACCCACCCACGGAGCGACGTGGATCAACACAACTGTCATCGAGATTTCCTCGGATGACTCCGATTCCGACAGCGGTCCGTCGGCTGTCTCTCTGCGAAGACCTGTTCTCCCGCCATTAATCCTCGCCAAGGCAAGGTCACGGAATAAGGAGCAAAGTAGCACGGTGGGGTCAAAGGCAAAGACAAAACTACCGTCTAACGATGGGGGTCTCCCCGTGATTGATTTGACGTGATTACCGCAGAATGTATCTTTATATACTATAACATTGATGAATGCATCACTCAACAAGAACCTTGTGGATGCCGCGTGCGCGAAAACTACGTCACGACTCATTGATATGTCAAGAACGAAGTTGCCATGCCGATGCACAGCAAGTGCAAATGCGGCGATGCGATTGTGCTGGGGTAATTATAAGTATCCCCGTGCTGACGAGTCGGGACTCCCTCCAAACGAAGACTGAATAAGTTCAAGTAGCAAAGGTCTATTGTGCACTGTATCGAAATAAAGTGGTAATTGAGAAAGTGTCTAAACGCCCAAATTATAATCATGACTTGTCGACGCTGATACGAGTTGTCACGACATCATGCGGCACCGAGGTAAACAGGTTAGTCGCCCGATCGGCAGTTTGAACGAGTTGAGATCGAGCATTGAGGGTTGCGATGAAGGAGTTGGTATATACTGCAACTCCTATAAAATTAGGCAGTAGGACGAGTGGCAGACACTTACACCTTCCTAGGCAGATGTAGAATGCGGCACCAACGCAAACCCGCGGAAATGCTACTGTCTTGAAAGGAATTAGAGATGACACTCAGACGTGGAATCATGTGTCCTACAAAGACTAATGAAAAAATGGCACAGAAGCTAGAGGAATGGGTTACAAGTATTCACGAGATCCGTGAATCAATCCAACCTTGTTAACCTCAATATTATTTTAACAAGCAGGATCTGTAACAGGTGGAACGCCGACTCACAAGCCACTACTAACAACAAACAATATCTAGCGACGGTATGAGTACTCGTCAGATTAGATAGGAAATACTTGCTATCTTATTGATCAACTTGTCCGATCTAAGTGTATGTCATTTCCTGATTCTCGCTAATAGAATGAACTAACACACCTATCGAGTCCAGTCAGAGAGTGGCGGAGCAGTACTATGAGTCTAGTTGCAATGATGATATCTATAGTAGCTGATAACGAGCTGATTGCAAGTGTCAGTGGCTGTCACAACTTGTGAACCAAAGATCAAAGCATCATCCAAAGCCTTACTGAAAGTTTTGAAAGCTCCACGTAGGTCTCAGATTGTATCCTGCTGGGTGTTTTAGCCATACGGAAAGGCAGCAGAAGCAGCTTACACAAGATACGCCCATGCTAATCACCAAGTTAAACTRTGTACGAATGTTGGAAAATAGCGTGCGTACCCACGGCGCAAGCTAAGCAATGGAACATCAACAAAATGGAGGAATAATGATGACAATTGCTGTACCATTCTGCGCAAGGGATAGGGTGAAGATCAATAACAGCAACAGCTTGCTCTTGCCGACTACCCACAGACTAGGCTATGAACTTATAAGAATGTATTGTGCACCACTCACGTTGCCATGCCCGAAGGGCATAATAACTTTTAAGAATCAGTACATACATCGGATGGGGAACAGTAGAAGATTCTCACCATTGCACTATATTTGCATTCACACTCTTTGATATATAGGTAAATTCACGGATTATCATGATAATAATAGTATTGCCTACCTGCAGCAATGATTGAATCTGCATTTTTTTGAGTCTCTTGCCATACACTTAAACCAATCTGCGCTTACCGGTAGAGATCTGAAATGGTGAAATTTAAGTACGCTAGAAGACATGGGACGCACAATTGTACGTGATTTGACGCCGCATGGTTGCTAATTCATGTTAGTCTTCTGAGGGCGTGAAACGGCAAATTCTGACTAACTAGTACGTTGAAATTGAATTATAGTAAACTGTCGCTTGCATCARCGACTGATGAATCTGTTGACGGCGGGGACTCGCACCGACTTGTGCTATCAATGACAAATGTGCTGCATCCGATACCACCAACACCGCGACCAATATCTTTAAGCGCAGAGCATCTTTGGGGTATGCTGAGATAATATGAATAGTCCATCCATAGTATAAAGTAGCATTTCGGGCTGACAGGTGAAATAATTAAATGCTTGCATGAGAGTCAATCCATGTAGAATTGCGCCTATTAACACTCCAATGTACAGGGCACCCATGCTATCACGCAAGAGGTCAGATTAGGTGGAAAGACGCATACTGATATACAAACGTGCTATCCAAAGACTCGTTCGGTTGAAAGAAGCCCGACATTTCAATAGACTAGAGATGAAGCCTCCCGAGGTCTCGAGTCAGAAGTGTGACCGTGAGGAAAGCAGAGAGGACAATTATCGAACTATCGAGTGATTGCCTACCGCCAATGTGGGCTTTTGAGGCACAGAAAAACAAGGTTAATGTCTCCGAACTGCAGGGACGACCCCACTTCCAGGGTCCACAGAACATGGGATCTTTTGAATCCACGGCGACTCGGTTAACCATGCGAATGTTGAATTGAATAGGTAGCAATGATGGGGCCATTGTATGGTCTTGCAAGACGCTCAGCCGCCGGGAGATGAAGATTAGTTCATACGTACTTACCCGAAGGGGACAGGAGGCATATCGGATTACAAATAGCTATTTGTATAGATGCCGAGCCGGAATAAGCCGAGCCTTGTATCTACACCGTGACAGCCATACCACTGGCAGTTGCTTCTATGCTGCTGCTGACGTTGCCTTCTGTCAATACTATTACTAGAAACCATGCGTRAAAAGTTCGGAGCCACTGCGATATGGACAGCGAGAGCTAAAATCTTACATGCATTTTCAACCAATTCGTCTCGATCCCCGAACATGATGAGCTCATCGCCGTCACTCAAGCAATTTGGAAGACCAATCCAGTGCCTTGCTACCCCTTCATCCAGACTTGCAGTGCATGAAAAGACGCGGGTGTTGTGAGAGTGCTTGTACCCATCGCTCCAAGAGCAGTCCAGGAGTAAAGATCGGACGACGCCGGCGAGATATTTCGCATTGTCGGCGGCGAGCGAGGGACGTCATAGGAATGCCCCCTGTCATTACACCGTGACGGGCTGTAGCCATCGACGAGCGCTTCGGGCTGGAATTTGAATCACGCTTGACTATATGACCGAATCGGACTGATAGACGCTACCGCCAGGCCAGACTCTTACTGCTCGAGGAATTTAGGGACATTGGACACGTTAAGTTCCTTTCATGCCTGCCGCTAACCCACTAACAAGACCTTCGGTATGTATATCCGCTGTTGTCTTCTGATTGGGCGCCTGCCGTAATGTTTTCTACAGGTTTCATTAAYCCGACAGTAAGTGCAACTAGTGAAGCTCTATTGTACACACATAACGAAAGAAGTGTCTAGACTTGGATCAGCCTAGATCATTATTATGACTTTTCAATACTGTTATAACCCGTCACGACATCATATGGCACCGATGTGAACTGATTTGTAGCTCCGTCCCTGGTTTGAATGACTGGTGATCGAGCATTGAGGGTTGCGATGAATGAGTTGGTGTATACTGCAACGTCCTCTGAATAAAGTCRGGCAGCGGGATCAATGACAAACACTTACACCTTCCTAGGCAAATGTAGAATGCAGCGCCAATGAAGGTCCGCGGAAATGCTGTTACCTTATAAGTGGTTTAGACATGGCACTCGGACGTGGAAAATTATGTGTCCTACGAAGACTAGGGAAAAAGCGGCACAAAAGCTAGAAGAATGAGTCACTATTCACGAGATCCGTAAATCAAACAAACCTGGTTAGCCTAAAAACATGAGCATACGAAACACATAGCGTGCAACGCTAACTCACAAGCCAGTACTAACAACGAACAATATCTAGACGGAATGAGTACTCGTCAGATTAGATAGGGAATACTTGCTATCTTATTGATCAACTTGTCCGATCTAAGAGCATGTCATCTACTATTCTCGCTGACAGAATGAACTAACGCACCTATCGAGTCCCGTCCGATATCGGCGTAGCAGCACTATAAGTCTAGTTGCAATAATAACGTCTATAGTTGCTGATAACGAGTTGTTTGCAAGTGTCAATGGCTACCACAGTATCTTTAGAAAGTAAACCAAAAATCAGAGCGTCACCCAGAGCCTTACCGAAAGTTTCTCAATCTCCGCGTATGTTTCAAACCGTATCCTGATGGATGATTCAGCTATACGGAAAAGGCAGCAGAAGCAGCTTACACAAGAGATACCCATGCTAATCATCCCAAGTTAAATCGATATACAATGTTGGAAAGTAGCGTGCATACCCACAATGCAAGCTAATCACGGGAACATCAGCAAAAAAGCCCATATCATGATGAATATTGTCGTACCATTTTGTGCGAGGGCTAGGGCGGAGATCAATATTAACAACAAGTTGCTCTTCCCGACTACCTACGGATTNAGCTATGAGCCTATAAGAGCATTTTGTCCTTCACTCACGTTTCCATGCACGTATGGTATAATAACTTCCAAGAATCAGTATATATCAGATGGCGAATTGCAGATGATGTTCACCATTGTACTATGTTTGCATTCATGCCCTTTTGACATATCAATTTACGGACTATGAAGATAGTAATGGCATTACCCCGAATAATGTCAGAATCTGCATTTATAAGATGAGTTTCTTGCCTATACACTTATAGTCACCGGTGCTCACTGGTAGAGATCTAACATAGTTGTCTATAGGAATGCCMAAAGATAGTATGAGACGTACAATGGTACGTGATTGAACGCCGTGTGATCGCTAAATCATGTTAGTACTCACAGGACGGAAAAAGACCARTCTTGACTAACTAATACGTTGAAATTGTATCATAGTAAACTGTCGCTTCCATCAGTCGCCAATAAATCTGTTTACGGTCGGGACTCGCACCTACTTGCCCTATCAATGACAAATGTACTGCATCTGACAACACCAACACTGTGACCAAAATTTTTAAGCGCAGAGCGTTTTTGGAGTATGCTGAGATAACATAAATAGTCCAGTCAGAGTATGAAACGGGATTTCGGGCTGACAAGTGAAATAATTGTACGCTTGCTTGAGAGTCAAGCCATGTAGAATTGCGCCTATTAAAACTCCAATGTACATAGCACCCATCCTATCATGCGATGAGTCAGTTTAGACGGAAAGGCAMGTATTGAGGTACGAACGTGCGATCCAAAGACACGATCTGTAACATCGTTTGAAATATTACAAGGTATTGGCGACGARTCTCAAGTGAATTGTTATGATCGTCTTGAATCAGAAAGCGTGACCGTGAAGAAAGCAGAGAGGTCAACTATCAAGTGTTCGAAAGTAGCTTCCTCAACCGCAAACATGGTATTTGAGGCCGAGCAGAACAAGGTTAATGTATCCGAACTGCAGGGACGACGCCCCACATCCAGGGCCGCCCACAGAACATGGGATCTTTATCCAGGAAAGGATCGGCCGACTCTGACATGCGAACGACGAATGCCAGCGCTGAATAGAATGGATTGAACAGAATGTAATGATGCAGCAATTGCACGGTACCTATTGATGTTAATTAAGATATATTCCAAGGAATCGCCACAAACCAGGATCGAAGGAATAACAGAGTAGGACGATTGCACAGATGTAATAAGCCGGGACAGGTACAACACACGTTCACGATGCTTCCGGCTACATTAGGTCACTCTGATATGCCAATGTCATTGCGTCAACGCCGCGCAGCATTGATCTTAGGGTCGCTTACAACCCTGTTTGTGTGCTATTTCCTAGATCTCGTGAGGTGCTAGCCATTCAATGGAATGTGAGATTTTCGGATCAAAATAGGTACAATATGTTTCTCAAGATGAGAGGTTCAGCTTAGAAGCCCGTCCTCCGGGTCATCTTGATTCCATTGACACATTACATACTATTCGGACGGCGAAACGAATAGATGAACTGTGCTGCACCTGCTTACCTAGCGCGAAAGGAGTGCGTCGGACCCGAATGCTTTGGCCGTCCGTCGCCACGTTTTGATTGTTCCTTGACATATTTGTCCCGGCATGGCCTGTTCTTGATAAGTTGGAAACAACCACTTAGCACGCTTCAAATAAACAGTGTGCTTACTTCTAGTTCCGGTTCATAACAACAAAGTTACATTATTGTGGCAGGACGCGCTAATGACGAATACTATCGGAGATGACAAAGTTTGATCGCTTTGAATAGTAAGGTATTCCGGCCGAGTTGACTCCTTTATACATGTGAAGGATATGTGCATTTCGTTTCGGCTTCGTGGGAGTGTTCCCAGACCAAGCAGACAAGGTAGACGTCAGTTCTTGGAATARCATCTCGAAAAGCAAATACGACTCAAACAAAGCAATTAATTYATGCAAGTCATCAGTACCATACACCAAAGAGCGCCATGACGAGGATCCCCAAACTAAGAGGCCACAGCCTGCGCGCCCCCGTTGTCTTTATCCTCTTTGTCCACCGCGGCACGAGACTTCTTGACCCTTCTAGCCTTTGACTCCCCCCCCTTGGAACTACGATTTCTCTTTTTGGAAGTCGCCGTTGTGTGAGTCCCAGATCCAGATGCAACGGCTTTACCTGTTGCACCGTTCATTGAGCTGCCTTCGTCCTTTTCTTTCCCCGAAGCCTGACGCTCAGAAGTAGTCGAACTTTTAACAGGGCTATTGGAAATTTGCTGAATGGTTTGTTGCGGCTCCACGACTTGTGGCTGCACAGATTGGGGTGGCTGTTGTGGTGGTGGTGCAGGCGGAATAAGTCCCGGATACATTGCTGGATGCCCGTACGGTGGGGGGTACGGCGGAAACGCGGGCAAAAAGTATGGCACGATCGGTGGAGCACCGTTTGCAGGGACGGCCCCTTCTTGACCAGGAACCTCATGAGGCGGATGGGGTAGAAAGGCGCCAGTATTTGGGAAGTAAATTCCATAGTAACCTTCCGGCGATGTATACGGAGCGATGGGCGCCTGGGGACTAGGTGTCCACTCAGTTTCCACTGGATCACGGATATCAATCAATCAATGATCACGTAACATTTTGAAAAGTCGTACCCTCACCATTCTTGTTCCTGCGCTTGTACGACCCACGTTTAACCCCTTTCTTTCTTTGCTTACGCTGGCCATCTCGACAAGAGTCACTAATCCCATATCTCTGACAACGTGCGCAAGGACGATCTTCGTCGCAGCGCTTACATGCTGCAGCACAATTGGTACATGCCATTTTGACCTGCTTTCGTTTAGGCTTGGCTAAGGCGGGAGGGACTGGAGCTGGTACCCCAGGCGGAACTGTCACAAGGAGGACATGACTAATGCGCTAATATCCCACGGATGAGTTTACCTTGGCCTTGTGGAGGTGGGAACGCATATACCATCCCCGGCGGAGGAAACGGTATCATGTAAGGTGGAGCTGCAGTTGGAACACTATTCGGACCGTTCTCGGAATGGTTTCCATCGGAGGGAGACGCATAAGCAAAGAAATGAGGCGGGTAAGCACCAAGTTGCGTGGCACCGTTAAGTAGTTGAGGAGCGAAAGTAACCGCGGGCGACGAATGGGTATGCTCTTGTACACCAGGGTCGGTCGTATTAGACTGCTCGTCCGACGACATTTCGGGTCGAGCGCTCGAAATTAGGGTAAATTACTGCGAAAAAAAGAAAATAATTCTGAACGACAGCTGGGTGGCGCGTCGCATGCATGGTTAGTATAGGTCTTACGCTTGAGCGGTGGGAGGATGAGGGAAAGGGAAGCTCACTCCGATTCAGTTTCCGCTCAGACTCAGAAACGATGTTGGGGGAGACTGGAATCAAATGTAAGCGTGTGAATTTGGATTGAACGCTTCTGGTCCGTGCGCCCAGATGACCCGCATTCTGCCATTCAACCACCCGAGCCCCTCGACATGATTTTTCCCCGCAGGATCCTTAAATAGTGCTCGGGATGCACAGTAGCGTATGTTCTCGGCGATGTGTGTTGTCCGACTTTTCTCCGCCTCAACTCGTGATCTCCGCTTACGCTGAATCAGCCAAGAACGGCTGTTTCACGACACATTCAGTCCTCTGCTAGTCACCATTCAGCGCGGAGGATACCATTACTGATGCTCCACTGGACCAATGTATACTGTGAAGTCCCCTTCGTTCATGATGAACGAAAAATGGCTGGAATTGCAGAGTTTACAGGTGTCCGAAATGCTCCCCAGTACCCAAAATATAGAACCTCATACGTGATCATATGTATTTAGTGCATCACGCTCCTTGGTAGTAACTCTCCGATAATACTCCTTCAACGAAATTCTCAATTTCCGAGAAAACAGGCCGAGGAGGAAAGCCATCAATGCGGCCGCAATGACGGTGCCGGAGAAAATTAGGGAAATGATGCCAGCGATTTCGGCAAGCGTGAAATGACCGTTAGTTTTYGGGGTATTGTGAATCTGGAAAATGGTTATGTTGACGATGACTATTGCACCGATAACCATCAGTGATGCTACAGCAAGGGCAAACCTTGCATTGGCAATATCAGTATCGTAACCATGGATCATTGACAGGCACCTACACCATCGCTGCTGTCCAAAACCTCTGACTTGCAAATGTCATTTCTCGAGGAACACTCGAGGCCCAACATGTCCCGATATACACGAAGCCAGGAACAAGAAATCCGACTGTGAAGAGTGGAAACGTGAGAGTCATGAGGCCTGTCGTAGCTCCCTGGTATGTTCTGGAAACGTTTAACTCAAGCCTAACGAAAAGACACCCACGTACCCATTGAATATTGTTGAGTATACCAAACCGGCCCCTGCAATGGAAAGCGTCCCCAAACCTGTTGCGTAAGAGTCTACGTAGGTGTGCAGCGTCTGGTTAGTCATGTCAAACAATAATAACATCCCGAGTATTGATGCATTTTACCTGTCCCCAATCACTAATCCCGCGATAGTTCGTAAGCTCCGCAACCGCTTGAGTCTTGACAGTATGCTTGAAGTCGTCCAGACTCTTATCAAACTCCTTAAACTTTTGAGGAGCTCCGGTAAGGCAGCATCATTGAAAAGAACGTGCACCATACATGATCCCTCAACAGACTAGTCGTCTTGACGTGGTCCAGGTACTTCTTTAACAGATCTTCCTGACCAGGTGTGAGTAGTTTGACGTCAGGCTCCAGGGTCGAGAAGCGCGACTCCTTTTCATCTAGTGAGGCGTCCGATGTATTCTAACCACCAAACTTGACAATGTCTCCCAAACAGTATAAAACTCACGAACCGTGCCGCTTATCTCTTTGCCATACCTTTTTTTGATAGCGTGAGATGGTAGTGTGTTTCGCAGCTCATCCAGCAATTCCATCCGATTGGCACGAGACGCTAGCATCTACGTCGAAGTTAGAACGCGAGCTAAAAAGGCCAGGTGGAGACAGTCACCAGGTACTTTAACGTATCGCGATCCCTTTCCAAGATCTCAATRTCATGACTATAACACAAGTCTACATCCCTCTTATTGGAGTGTCAGTATGCGATTGATCGCCACTGGAATGACGATACCTCAAGTTGTTTGAAATGTTCAGTGCCGGTCGGAAGCAAGACACTTTTGACTCTCTCAATGACTGGCAGCAGGATGTTTATTCAACCTTACATTAGTCAAAAAAAAGCTCAAAGGACGTACCTTGCTTGACTCCCCCGAGCTGTTGAGGCATATTGGAGAAGGGGGGCGACGAATCGCGCAGCCATCTGTCACAACATATAAGYGAATGAGAACAGAAAACCTAATCAACCGCTGCCGTAACCTCTACTGACATAAGATAGAACAAGGACGTCCGCATTTATCGGCAAATAGGATTCCCCGAACTTTGCAGAGCGGAATGATAAGATGTCATTGCGCTTCTGTGAACATAGCATGTCAAACCATCGGTGACTGTTTCAAACCGGTCGTGAGCTCGACGTAGTACTCAGACACTGGCATGCGATATTTTTGATCATGACAGCTGTCAAGCCAAATTTGAGTAAGCGTGCCCTTAGACCAGATGCGCGACGCGCGTCGACAGGATGAAGGCGAGTTGTTCCTTGGATGATCGCTATCTGTGTGCCTGCTAAATGTCCACGGGCGCTATGATGACAGCACGATTGTTGGGCACAGCCTTTGCGTCGTGTTGAGTGAGCGCCGTGATGCAGAGGGCAGGGTCGTGGTGCCGAAAAGCGGAGTTGAGGCAAACTTCCCCACGATTACTTCCGAGGAACTTTGCCCCCCGACACCCGGCTTTCTCCCTCCTTGTTGTTAATTGCAGTTGCTACGTTGCGCACGTTACTCTCGCTATCAATAATGTACAGTTTACAGGTGCTAAAGTTCGAGACCCAAACTATATAACGATCTCATACATGGTTATAAGTATTCAATGCATTGCGCTCCTTCCTTGTAACTCTCTGATAATAATCCTTGACCGCAGTCCTCATTTTCYGAGAATAAAGCGCAAGGATGAATGCTATGATCGCCATAACGATAACGACGCCGGAGAAAACGAGGGAAAAAATGCCAGCAATTTCGGCAAGTGTGAAGCCATGGCTAGTTGAGCTAGTGTGAAACAGAAATATAGTCACGTTCACGATGACAATRGCAGCGATGACCATCAACGATGCCACGAAAAGGGCCAACCTTGCATTGACTATATCAGTCTCGTAAAGATGCGGCCATCGAGAGACACCTACATCATCGCGGCAGTCCAGAATCTCTGACTTGCAAAAGTCATTTCTCGGGGAACACTCGCGGCCCAACATGTCCCGATGTACACGAAGCCGGGAACAAGAAACCCGACGGTGAAAAGCGGAAATGTAAGACTCATAAGGCCCACCACGTTCGCCTGGTCTGTCTTTCTGGGAACACGGTTCAGCTCGACGAACCCAATGAAGAGATGAGCRCGTACCCGAATATCGTTGAATACACCAAACCTGCGCCTGCAAGGGAAAGCGCCCCCAGACCAGTTGCATAATAGCTCACGTAAGTTCGCATCGACTGGTCAGCCACGTCAAACGCAAGGACGGCAAGTATCGCTATATCTTACTTCTCCCCAATCATTAATCCCGCGATAGTTCGTAAGCTCCGCGACCGCTTGAGTCTTGACGGTATACTTGAACTCCTCCAGATCCTTATCGACCTCGTTAAGCTTTGGAGGAGCTTCGGTGAACGTCATATTTGGGAAACCAACGTGAACCGTACATGTTCCCTCAACAAACGAGTTGTCTTGACATGGTCCAGGTACGTCTTCAGCAAATCTTCCTGGTTACGCGTGAGGGGCTCTATGTCAGGCTCGAGCGTTGAGGTGCGCCGAACTTTGGCAGGTGGTGAGCCATTCTAACCACCGATTTGAACAGCTCTAAAGRAGGCGCACGGGGATCACGTACCCGACCAGTTATCTCTACACCATACCTATCTTTGATAGCCCTGGGCGGCAGTTTCCTACGCAGCTCATGCAGCGCTTCCATCCGCTTGGTACGTGATGCCAGCACCTCGCACCTCAAAGTTAGAACGTGTGCAAAACAAGTCACATCGAAGTAATCACCAGGTACTTTAGCGTGTCGCGATCCCTCTCCAAGACGTCGGTGTCATGGCTATAGCATTCGGCTATCTCCCGCTTATCGGAACGTTAGCACATGATCGACCGTTAACGATGTGATGTGGTACCTCGAGCTGTTTGAAATGTTCCGTGGACGTCGGAAGCAAGAAGCTTTTGAGATTCTCGACGACTTGATGGCTTGTCAACTTCATTCCTAGCACAGACGTACTTGTTTGATGGTGAGGGCGGGGGCGGGGGGACGTGTCTTGCTGTGGAAGGACGCCATCTATTATCAAGTCGCTACCTGTGCCTTTTCAAAAATGATTTAGCAGGAACGTGGACTGCTGTCTTGTTCATATTGAGCGACTGTGCAGCACCACTATGACTGCTGTGCTTGTGTAGTAAGCACTGACTTGAGGGCACGTTTTTCCTGTGATGGACATGTGTTGCAACATGACAAACGTCGTCAACACGTTCAGATGACAAACGCGATGATCTAGACGACTGATGGTATGCGGGGCACAGCCTTATCACTGCTCTTTGGGTACGGAAGCACAGATTACAAGAGAGTCGCATCACGGAGCCACTTTTGGTGATTATATTACGTCTTGAGAAAAGCCCAGTAAAAAGACATCGCCTCGTTGCTTGGGAAGTAAGTAAGGAATAAAGTAAAAGTAAATGGAGAAAAAAGGGACACATCCCCATCCTCCACGCTCGGCATCATTCATTCTCCATCGCCTCCTTTTCAAACTTCTTCTTCATTGAACTCACTAACGGCGAGCCCATCAGCACCCACGTGAAGAGTACAACAGAAAACACCCACCATCTCTCGAAATCTGCCCAGAAGACATCCACCCCTCCGGAAACGCGGCAACAATTTTCTGATAGAGCACCTTTCTCGTCCCCTGCTCGCTCACCTGGATAACCGATCCTTCCAAGGCACTACCAAGGCGGTCAGCCATGACAGACTCAAAAAAAAAAAAAGAAACCCAACTCACTTTTTCTCATTCTCCAACCGACAACACTCATTACTGAGCATCACAAGCTCCCACACGATTGCTTTCATCGACTCGGTCAGCCGATACTTCTTGCCAGGCGGGTGCGGGTCCTTGCCCCCTTGTGTCGAGGTCGGCGGCGCAGCGGAAAGAGGCGCGCCGTCCTCCCTGTCCTTGTCCCTATCGCGATCGCGAGAGGTATCCCCATCCACATCCATCTCCTCCGTCGGATGCCTCGTCGGCGTCGTGGAGTCGCCCAATCCTGGGTCGGCCCCCGCGCCTGCGCTCCCGCCCGCAGCAGCGGCCTCCAGCCGCGCCTTTTCCTGCCTCTTATCTACGCCCCCCGTTTCAGCCCCAGCTAAGCTCAAAGAAACAAGGGGCACACGCACCCCACGCCTGCACGCTCTTTTCCCACTCTTCCTCCGCTTTGGCAAAGCCGGCTTTAGCCTGCTCGCCGAGCTCCTTGAGAAGCACCTCTTGCCGCTCGGTCAGAAACTGAACGTGGTCGTGGAACACCGTCCGCTTGATGAGTTTCTATATGCGCGTCTGTCACTAGGTGATGGGTCATAAATGCGACACGGCGACGCACACTCATCGTAAACTTGTTGTAGGGAAACAACGTCGGCATCAGGAGAAAAAAGTGCTCGTCGTATTCGCCCAGCTTGATCGCCAGGATGGCAAGCTTGCCCAAGAGCGGTTTGATCGACGGGGGGAATTTCCCTTTGTGGGTCCAGTTTTCTATTCGGGGGCGTGGGTGCGTCAAAGTAGGAGAGAAAAGACTATCACAGACCTTTATTTATAGCCTCTTTAAGCGTCTCGATCTCGGCTTGAATATCGGGGTGGAACGAGTTCTATGCGCATTGGATTGGGGCGGACAAGAAGAAAAAAAAAAGGCAGTACTTACGACGTCCACCACCTTGCGCTTCTTGCCGGCCTGGTCGACGACGGTAATGTACCGCTTTCGTTTCTGACCGACTTCAGATGCGTCTTCCAAATCGCCCTCTCTGGACCCTCCCACCGAACCGGAACCCTCCCCGCCCCCTCTATCATCATCAAAAAACTTGTCGTCGTCGCGCGCCCCAGAACCAGACGCAGACGCCGCGCCCTCCCCAGCAGCTGGGTCCTTCGCCTTTGGGCCCACACTCACCGGCGGCGCCTTTTTCGACTTTGGCTTCTTACTCCTAAAAAGCAAATTCCAGTCCCACCCACCGACCAGAAAGAAAAAAAAGACCACCCAACTTACTTATCACCCCCGGCCCCCGCCCCCGCCCCGGGACCCACCCCTTTATCCTTCAACAACGCCACCTCCCCGCTCGAGACATAAAACCCCTGCTGCTTCGTCTGCGCAAACCACGTCCGCTCGTCAATCGCCAGCTCGGAATCGTCAATGAACGGGTCGGACGTATCGTAGTACTCCGACGCCCCAGGCTTCTTCCTCCGCCGCCTCTTCTTCTCCCCGCCCTCCCCGCCCTCCCCGTCCTTCCCCGACGCACCCCCCTCTTTCCCCTCCCTATCCCCGCCCGCTTTATCCCCGCCCTTTTCTTTATCCCCATCCTTACCCCCATCCCTGTCCCTATCTTTGTCTTTATCCCTATCCTTGCCCCCGCCCGCATCCCCCGACTCATCCCCGCTGCTCTCCTCGTCCCGCGCGGAAAACTTGAGAGGCGGCGTCGGCGGGCGCTGCCCCGTCGCCTTGGCAAGCGCGGCGATGTCGATCTCGTACTTGTCTGGCCCGCCGAGGCTGATTTCGAGCCGGATTGTTTGGAGAGGGGGTGGTTGGGTGGGCGGAGGGGGGGAGGGGGTGCGGGATTGTTTGCGCGAGACGGGTTTGGTAGTGGTGGTGGTGGCGGTGGTGGTGGTGGTG
Source organism: Amanita brunnescens Koide BX004 (assembly GCA_001691785.3). Lineage (NCBI taxonomy): Eukaryota > Fungi > Basidiomycota > Agaricomycetes > Agaricales > Amanitaceae > Amanita > Amanita brunnescens. The sequence continues at coordinate 14,819 of JNHV02000478.1, forward strand.
GCGGCGGGAGTAGTGGTGGTGGTAGTGGCAGTGGTGGGAGTAGTGGTAGTGGTAGTAGCGGTGGCGGTAGCGGTGGGAGTAGTAGTGGCGGTGGTGGTCGATTTGGGTGCGCGGGAGCGGGGTTTGGCCGTTGAGGGCGGCGCGGCGGGTTTGGCTGTCGACGCAGGCTTGGCAGGAGAGGTCGAGGACGCAGGTTTAGCCGTGACGGTCTCTGCGGCAGAGACGGGCTTTGAAGCGGCAGTTCGCGCGTTCTCGCCACCTGCCATCTCCATATCGGCCTCGACGAGATCGAGAACAGGGTCTGGGCTCTGGGAGCGGGAGGCGGGTGGATGTGATACGTGGGAGGCGCTGGAGTGGACGGAGACGGGCGAGGAAGAGGTGCCCCTGCGGTTGGGCGGCGGTGCGTTGTGGGCGTGCACGAGGGCGCGGTCGTCGTGGGTGAGGGTGTGCACCGGTATCGATATCGGTCGGGAGCGCGCCGCGCTGTGCGACGGTGGACGAATATCCGCCGCCATCGTCGTCGTCGCCGTCACCGTCCTTGTGCTAAAACAACTGCTCGAAACTTCACACGCATCCGCAATCGGATTTCTATTACTCTAGTGTACATATTCTGCTAAGAGGCCCTCAATATTCAATGGTACATGCTGACGTAAATCACGGTGCAGTCCAACGTAGTAGTAGTAGTAGTAGTAGTAGTAGTAGTAGTAGTGCCAGTAGTGCTGACTGGGTACTACTGGGGTCGCACGGTACGTACTGGTAAGGATTAGAGATGCACCAGTCAGGTTGGAGGAATAGACATAGTGGTACCGCATTATGACTTTTGAATCGAACCGACATGGTAGTACATCAAGCTATATACTTCGAGGAGGTACAGGGTAAACGAGAAGTGCTCAGGGGAGACGACGAGAGTACAAGTCACACATGGATGTGACGTAT
>JNHV02000479.1:0-15720 GCA_001691785.3 Amanita brunnescens Koide BX004
CAAAAGACTAATCCGGGGATTTCTTCATGTTCCGTGCTCGGGTGTCAGCCCGTTTTAGCACAGCCCCAAAACGTGGGAAGGCCTACTGGCGGGTCAGCGTCTGTCAGCGTCACCCCGTTTACTGATGTGATATCTCAGTGATAAGGCATATAAGGTTTGCATCATGGCAAAACCTACTCGCAGACTAGTCTTCACGTCCACAAGAATCCAGCTGGTGCATCTACATCCTCATTCACAGTGACGGCTTTCAGACCTTTCCCATCGTCCACTCTTTCAAACACCTTTACACCTCCTGCGTTGAGCCCTCCTACAACCAGCCATTTATCATCCAGTCCGCCAAACTCCATACCTCTTACATGGGTCAAACCCGTCCTCACTTCGTTGACAAGTTCCAAGCTCGACGGATTTGTGATTGAGAATATCGCAATCGTATCTCCCTTTGGCGAGGGATCGTTCCGGTTAGAAACGTAGAGATATGGTGTAGAAAAGGTCGAATTGGGCTTGGGTAAGAGAATCTCGGCTGCGAACATGTCGTTTGGGGACGGAGGCGGGGATGACATCGTCGAAGTATATGTGATAAACTCTGCCTCAGAAGGGAGAGGGGGAAAACGGTGCTTTACTACTTGATTGGTGAGTTCACAGACGGTATACAAGTAACCCTCTAGATCATCGATTCATCAACGCCGTGAAAGGATAATCGTGAGAACGAAGTTACGGCTACGTAGTACGCACCATAATACACGACATGCCGGGGACCGCTCCCTGGTTTATATTGGACGTGTCCCTGGAGTTTCCACGACCCATCTGAAGTTTTTTTGACCCTCCATACTTTGTCCGCGCCAAGATCCGGAACGAGCAGTTCTTGATACTGTTCGACTAACGTAACCTGATGCGGGTGAGATGTCGTTTGCCTGTCCTTGTTAGGCCCGTTGCCGCTCATCAGAATGGTATCAGGGGACGATGTCAGAAGATAAGGCGGATCAGGTGAAATGGGAAGTATAGCTATGCCGCCTCCCGAATACTAACAAGTAAGGTTGGCAAACCTGATCTCAAGCTTAGTAGTACGTGCGAAATACATACGTTGGCAACGAAGAGTTCGCTCTCTGTTGCGAGAAGCGAGCAAGGCTCGCTACCGCCGCTGGTCATCATCTTCTCCACGATGCCTTTCCCATTGTCAAACCTGAGAACAACGATCTTGCCCTCCTGTTGCTCCAAGACGGTGAAAATCAGAGATTTATCTCCTGGATGGGGTGCTATCCAGGAAGGATGGTGTCCAGTGTACGTTTGGTATTCGAGATCCAACGATCCCGTAGCTGGGCTAAAACAGAGTGTGTATACGAAATCGGTGTTGGAGGAAACGAGAATGCGATATGACATGGTGGTCAATCGATGGTCGATGATCTACCAGGTACACTCCACCACGTGAACGGACTTAGCGATAAGGATCCACTCAAAATCAGGTGTGTGTAGGCGTGTGTAGGTTTATAATAGCTTATAATCGATAATGTTTTCATCGCTCGCGTGATCAATGATTTGAAGCTGTGCGCCATCCGATTGGATTGAGTTGGTGCCGAATCGGCCAGTAACAATCACGAAGACAATTGTAGCCGAATTCGGCCGGATTGAATTGGTCAACAATGCGCCTAGAACCACAGTGGATGAAACAGATTGACATTCCACCACAACCGGCCAAGCCAAATTACCACCATACCACTCCTTTCATCAGTTTTCTACCGGTCCCAACGACATACGCGCTCTTCACCAGCCCATTATCACTGTACTCTGCTCCGACATCTATAATGCCTGTCGGATGCCTCATCCTGACCAAGCCAGAATTAGGGTCGTGCGACTTTGGTTTCTGGACCAATCGCCGGAAAGTCCATGGCAAAGTGCCCTCTGTGTTGGCAGCGACTCCGAGGCAGAGCGCAACAGTCAGTGGTACAGCTTTGTGAAGGACGCCCATAGAAAGAGCATGAACCACAAGTTCCACGCCTTTCTCAAGATCGGCTGCGGTTGGATGGCTAAGCAAAGCGATTTTTGGCTGTGACTGAACCGTGGGATCTAAACCCATCATCGTTGCAGCTTGTTGTCTGACCGTCTCGAGGACTTGACCTACTTGCGTTAGCGAAGGCTCTTCGTGGCGCACATAGCTGTCGACGGGGAACACGCTATTCAGCTGCGGATAGCTCGCGAAAACGGTGGGATTTGTGGCGTCCACTAAGGAGATGGCGAAATGATTTCCGCCATTTCGGTCTGGGAGGGTGAGAGTATCGCGCGCCGACCCCGTCGGCAGCAGTTTACCAGTGCGCGCGCCGGCAGGGTCAATGAATTTCATGACTATCTGGGACGCTTTCCCGGACACCCCTGCTATTGCCATTTCCGGCATATCTAAGTCCGCAATAACGCCTTCGTTAGTTTGCGTAGCAGGGAACGTGGTGTCGATGATTTTCTGAGTGTTGGTATTAAAAGACCGTACGGTGACACGCCCGTCAATGATGCGGGGTTGACAAATTTTCTCGTCAACGGCATATGCACCTATGACGGTCGATAGGTTCCCACAATTGCCAGAGACATCGATAACGGAGTCACGAATGCCGACTTGTACAAAAGTGTATTCAGCGTGTATGCCTTGAGATATTTGCTCTGCTGTTGGTTTACCGACGACGCATATCTTCGACAGGCTAGARATTCCGCCTCCCATTCCGTTGAGCTGTCGTCCATATTCGGAATCAGGAGATCCCATTATTCCAAGAAAGATGCGTGGCCATTCCGACTTATCACCGGGTAGGGAGTCACGGTTTATGAAAACGCCCTTTGATGTCCCACCTCGCAGGAATGASGCAGGTATTGGATTCGAGGCACGGCTCGACGAATAACGAATCCGGCATGTGGTTCCAAGTCTGGGGGGCCGAATAGCGGTCGGAAATCGGAAATTAAGGATGACATTGGCCACAAGAGCTGCCGTCACGGTCATACGAAACTAACTACTACTAGAAATTTGTAAAGTCTGTTCTATCRTGTAAACTAGTAAGTACCCACCGGTGGCTTTACGTGTATTTGTAAGATGCGTGAAATTCAGGACTAAGAACTTGGACTGAAAGTGAAATGCTTACGCTGCGCTGGCGAATGTTCCTGGCAATCGATCGTGTGATGTCTTCGGCATTTGGCGTTGATTGACTCTACCCTTTTAGGGACAGCCCTGAAGGACCTCCGGACAATGATCGGTTCCGCTCATTCTGTGGTCTTCCATAAGCAAAATAGGTGAATATAGTATAAAAGGTGGCGTACACTTTCGTACATGACTTTATCGAGCTGAAACGAATTGCCAAAAGTGGTTTGTCAGACAATCATCATGCCCTTGAACAGCGCCGTGCCACGTTTTGATGTCAATGTGGCCCTGACTACTTTTCATTGAATAACTTGATTCGGAACTGGAAGCCGTTCATATGGTTAGACCGAAGCTAGAAAATGAAGATTTGTTCCTTCGCCTCCGAACCATTCCTGCCACGTCGCTGCCGTCCTCGTTGACGAAGGGTGCCCAGAACACTGGACCAGTGGTTATCCATCCTGGTAGGACCTATAATTTCGACCCTGTTCAGCAAATGTGTTTACCGTAATTTTTCGCAATTTTCGTTGTCAGAAGTCGCGAGGAGCACGCAGCTAGCCGAGGCCTATGTCGAATCAACCCTTACACAAGTTCAAGACGCCGCCGTTTCATTCGCATGAAACTAGCCACAGTGCCACGTCGCCCGCGGTAATAGTTACGGTTGTGGTAATCGTGGTCATACTTGCTCTTGGAGTGGCGATTTATTTCATTGTACGATGGAGAGCTCGTCGAACGCGTTATGATCAAGAACGTCAACCAAGGGTGGTGTCTATTGCTGTCGATAGAAGGCATGTTTCTGCCCAACTCACGGCGTATGGATCCACATCACAATTGGTACCTCATTTTGGTGTGTATTCCCGTTCCATCCTGCGATTTCGCGTTTTAACCAATCTATGGCAGACCACACTCCGGGAGCTGACATGCGAATTGCGACGCGTAGACCCGACGGCGCTTGGGAGTTCTCGAATCCGGGTTCTCCATTTAACCCTACAGGAGTCACGGAAATCGAGCCCACGACTCCAAGCTGTTCCTCTGTCCCGCCTACTCCGTCGTCACTAGAACCTCCAAAATCACCGGCAGAAATAATGAAAGAACGCGAATCAAAAGCCGCACGGTTGATTAGACAGGGTTACGATGACAGAGAATTCAGTGAAGATTCGCTTCCACCTCCGGCTTATGGGCAGGAATCTGGGTACCTCGACCATACGAGTCAGCAAACCATACAATAGACTGGGCCCCATACTCTCTTTGTAGATAGAGGGTATGGAGCAGGCTGCAACTCAAGACGGATTTTGTACATATATAACGACGGACRCATACGACGCTTYGAAGATGACTGCCCTACCAACGCCTCCCTCCTTTATCAAASTCAATAACCTTCCTTATTCAGTCGGTAGGATACTTTCGTTTGTTAAGTAAACCATTTGCCACATTCCTTTGTTAATGCAGTTACTTTTACGCAGTGTTCAATACGACATTATCTTACTGTTTATCTTAATCACACCACCACACCTAATGACAGCTCTCAGGCTCAACTGGCCATTAGCGTACACTTAATATACAAGATTGTTAGATTAATTTTATGAACTGTGTACATTGTATACTGGGCAAGACAACCACACCACGATCATAAGACAACAAGACGCCAAAGAGGATTTAGTTGTCACCCATCTTTTGCCCTCCGGCTTCAGATTTACCCGTGCCATTGACTAGAGACACACATCAGAAAACAAATGAAGATTAATTGTTTTGCTTACCCAGTTTCTCATCTTTCGGTGAATTTGCATTCTTCCTTAGCGAATCAAGATAAGAGCTGATGGCCCTTTGGAAGATTTTTGGTTCGAACCGATCTACGGCTCGTCCGCTACTCTGGCTCAATAAACGTTCTCGAACCGAAAATATCATCAAGGTCGTGGGAACCCCTAGTATTTCAGTTTCTTCGAGTGTGATCAGCTGAGTGCGTGCACAGAGAGTCGCGTAGTGTGGATAGATGACTTCTTGGGGAACGCTGTATTTTTGGTACAGTCCGATGCGATCCACTAGTGAAATTGTAAATTTCTCTAGAGCGTCTATTGCAAGCGCCTTGACTTGGGGAAAYGACCATCTATGGGCAAGATCCAGTATAATTTTCCAGTTTTCTAGTGTCGTTTCACGTGAAAATTTCCTGCAACACAATTAGGACAACGGGCAAATTCAGTTGGAAGAATAAAGGTACTCACGGATCATAAAACACCCAGAGAAAAGTGGCGAAGTCTTGGGCCGTAACATTGTCAAGGACTACGGCGTTGGAGTCCGACGTGCCCTTTKGCACTTTACCGGGGCTTACAGGGGTTTCGAAATAGCCGCGGAATGTCGAGGATTCGCGGACGAGAAAGTGGGAGTGCACGCAAAAGTGCGTTTCTTCTACCTGTGAAAATCTGTTATGAGGACCTTAGAAAGTCCACAAACGTAACATACCAAAATGTGGATGTTTCCATCTTGTATGTAGTACTCGGAGTGATGCTTGAGATGTTTTACGTCCTGAGGAGAGACCATACGAGATTTACAGCGGGGGTTGCTACAATTGCAGGACCAAGACTCCGCGCGGGTTATAACTAGCCAGTCTCACCATACACGTGCAACACGCAGCTACCATTGTTCGATGTCGTCGGGAGAAAGGAAGACAAGTCGGGCAGTRGAGCGTAATCACTCAACCACGTGAATCATCCAACAGAGCAGAGTACATGCCGTTCACGGCGAGAAATGGCATCGCTACTTCCAGAAATGCAGCTTTAGCACAGTGGAAAACACGACTCCGTGAACGTGGTATATCGAAGCTCTTGGGTTCCCTTAGGTGGAGTAGCCAACCGAGGGCGTCCGGCGTTCCCTCCATTCATGTTTCGCAACCTTGCGCACTGGGTGACGTAGAAAACTTTTCGCTTGCACCCTGAGGTAAAAACAGTACTATTTGACTTGGCTCTCTGACGCGGGCTTTTATGTTCGTCCGTTGTTGTGATCGCCGAGGATATTCTGCCTTCCTGAAGCGATTTCCTTCGGTGTCGCGGGAAGAAGGCGGCATAGCGACCGGGATTCCCACGATCAGATAATCTCAATCTGATTTTGATTTTCTCTCGAACGCGAGTCGTGACGCGCTCTTGTGCAGGCTCTGGTCTCAGCTTCTCTTGACCTGCCACAGTTCTCATACTGTATAAGAAGGCGGCTTTTTCAAAGCTCAAGACGAAGGAGAAGGGCGTCGGCGGGATGAGCAATTTCGCAATCGAATCATGGATTTCGTCGACCGCTGGAGCAGGCCCGGAATACGACGAAGAAGCGGGGGGCGCTTCTTGGAGCAGAAACCTCGTGCCCCGGGATTGGTCAAAAGCGCTGGATTATGCGCGGAACGTGCTCCTCGTGGGCAAGACGAAGGCTCGAATACAGTTCTTGCGAGACGAGTTATTGTCTCTGGCAAAGCATGGCGGTATGCCCACGTTGGCGATCTGGACTATGTCATGTACTAGAATAATGCAACATTGCAGATCTGACTCTGTCGCAGACGTTGGATGTGTTCAAGCTGCTTACATTGACCTATCCTCGGTATAATGACTCTGGCTCAAGAGAGGCTGTTCAGGACGTGGGGATGGAAATGGTCCGTCGCGATGAATTGCGAGGTACGCCGGAAGGTACTCAGGATGAGAACAAGATGGGTATTGCAGAGCAGATAATCGGTTGGTTRTCAGTTGAAGTTGGACGTGTATCAAAGCAGGGTGCTGCTAGGTGAGAGYATGTAGTCTCTCATCTGCGTATTAAAACTAAATGGATTTCAGTTCTTTCGCCGCTAGTGATATATTTGTACTCTTAAGTTGGTCATGCCGGATATATGCCATCCGTGTCAAGTCCGATGGCGAATTCACATCGTCAAACTCATGTCGATCCCTTATCACTTCAATAGCAGCCCTGTTAGACGCCATGGTTGGTTCTGGGCAAGCAAAGTTCTCATTGAAAAGAGGAGCTCTAGTTCGTGTGCGGCGAGCTCTACGTTCGGTATTTGACTTTCAATGATGGTATACCTCTTGTTAATGCCTCGAATTTAGTCCGGAAATGCCATTCCTACTGTGATAGATGCGCTCCTGTCCCTAACAAAGACCCATTCAGCACCTCTCCAGTTCGTGGCTTTGATCGACGTGGCTGTCAGTGTCCTCATCCGCCTWAAAAATGATGACCGCCCACCTGTTGAGCGGCTGCCTGAAGATTTGAAGGTACTGCCTACTGCCCTTCCTCATTACACTAATTATTTTACCGAACGCAACATAGAACGGGATCGTCGCTCTCTATTCCAATACGGTTCTCCTTTCTAGGGTTTCGATCGCACCTCATATCACGGTCTGTTTCCACTGGTAGGCAGTGGGACAATGTGCTCATCCTCGCCTYTGTAGACTGCGCTCCTCGACTTTATATCCACATTCGTGACTCCGGATGATCTTACAACGACTATACTTCCAACAATGGAAAAAGCCTTCCTGCGTTCTCCTGAGCATTCTCTTCCGGGTGAGTAGTGGCATTCTGGAATGKAGCTCACGCTGACCCAATGTTCATAGTTGCTACACAGTTCTTTTCAGCCTATAAGCATTCAATCGATACCGACATATTTCGACGCCTCTTGACACAAGTCATCAATAGCTCGAAATCTAGCAACGCTTTAGTCAGATCCAGCTCTGTTCAATTGTTCAAAACCATCATCGCTACTATCGATATCTCGGACCCAAATGGACTCTTCCCAATAGCCGGAACCGAACTTCTTAACCTTCCCAAGACGGGCAAATCGGCAGGCCCGGAGCATCGAATCGCGCTATACTCAATGCTTAGTTATATCACGCCAAACYCCAAGTTATCTGCGGACGTCGTTCAGGTAGCAGCTCCCATTCTGGCCAAGGAGGCTCAGACGCAGGAACAAGCGACGACCGTTCTGGCTTCTGTACTAGCACCTCATGTGACAATCCTTTTACAGCCTACCGTTGACGCGCCATTAGCCACTGATATGATCGCTTTGATTGCAAAGGAAATGAACAGCTCCAAACCAAGTATAAAACGGGCTTTTTGTGCTCTGACGGGCTCTGTTCTGTTTGAAGGGGATGACATATTGACTGCGGAAAAGGGAATCAGTTTTGCCAAGAGGGTTTTGCCTGCACTGGAGGCATGTCTAAAATCTAGCTCGTCCACGGCGCTCACGGCGAGTGGTGGACCTATAGAGGGCTATATCGCTATCTCCGTTCTTYTGGGTCCCTTTGCGCGTTCTGGAGAGTTCGGTATGTTGCGCATCGATGAAACCGGATATGCAAGGAGGCTTATCCCCCATAGACGATGTTATTTCAAGCAATGCAGTCATACAATCGCTCATGACGAGCTCAACAAAGCCAGCGTTCTTGCTATGGGACAAGGTTTATCAAAAGGTGACGGATGTGGAGGACGAGAATTGGTTCCTAAGAGCCTGCAATGCGAGCCTGCAATGTTTCCAGGGCGAATTGGCAAAGAACGAAAATTTACGGTAAGTGTACCCGAATTCGTACCGGGGAGGTTACTAAACGTTGGTGTAGGACGCAGCTTGGGCTGGCGTTGGTTCACTTGGGTGTAGATAGTAGCTCTCCCGCGACTCGGAAGAGCGTTCAAGCGATGATTGCTGCGTCTGCAGCGAAGCTGCCAAAGTTGACGAATGACGTCGTTCGAGAGGCATTGACCGTCTATCTCTCGCGTCCTGCTTCTGGCCCTAAGGTACCTACTCCATCGTCGTCCGACGACCCGACACCTCCACCTGTGAACAAACAAGGGCGTCTTTCTGGTGTGCTCCTCAGCGCTGTAAACTTTTCCGAAGACGTTGAGACCGAAATTAGCGAAGACTGTTTGGTGCAGTATATCGTTGTGGCTCATCACCCTCTTATCTGTCAGTCTTTGCTGCGAAACGCGCCACCCTCTTTCTGAGTTTTTCTTTACAGGTGGAGGTCTCAGACAGACGTGGATTGATCTGTGCCAGAAGGCCAGTGTCGATCCTCGTGAGCTCACCAATAAAAGATTGGATGACGTGTTAAAGCTAGTATTGGCTGCATCAAYTATGGATGCCAAGGTTAGTTCCTTATTTCACGCGGCAATTCATTGGCTGAACTCCGTGCAGAGCGGGTTCCAAGAAGCCAGTTACAATGCCATCCAGACTTTGGCCTTCGTATCTTCCGAGACTGTTCTACCCCGCATATATGATCAGCTTTGCGCCGATCTGAGTCCAGCTACAGTTAGCGATCTGACTGATACCGACATCGATATATGGAAAACCCCGGAAGGGACTGCATACGTAGATGGTGCGATATAATTTTCGGCCATTGAGTGTAGCTAAAGCCAGTTCTTCAGTATTATCCAACAGGGCGGAGGCACGGCCATCCAAAGGCAAGGACGCTGACATTGCCAAATGGGAAAATGACATTCGGAAGTCCCTCGCAAATAAGAAGGCTCCCGGGACCGTGACGCTGACCAAGCAGCAGCAGGCTCTTGTGCAGGCTCAACTAGAGAAGGAAGCGAAGATACGACAACATGTGGCGTCTATCAAGGCCGATATTGAGCGKGGACTGAACTTCATCCGAAGCTTGGTCTCTGCGGGCATAGAGGAGTTCCGTCCCTACATTGCGTCCCTCGCCTCGCTTCTGGTTGCTGGAGCTCTTGGCCGGGGATCATCTCTATTTGGTGAAGGTGCCTTTGATGCATACCTGGTGAGTCGTTAGGCTCATAAAATGGTTGATATAGAACATGGCTAAGGTAAAGACAGTTGTTGGCGACGTGTTGCTCGGATAGGCTTGATACATTTCGCAGTTGGACCGGTTTGGCGACGCTTCGGAGTCTCGGTGTTAAGGTAGTGCCAGATGAATATCAAGTCGAACCTTTGAACGGTATGCTCGTCAGCTCGGGGAGGACGCGATTCTGACCGTCTGTTGCATTAGCTTTGATAGTCCGAGTGCTTTACCGTCTGCGATCGTTGTCTGAGCAGGCAGCTTTTGACGGTCCGACTTTCTCGTATGCCTACCCTCTGCTCAGCCAAGTCATGAAGCGGGGCGGCATTGCTGCTTCGGACGAGGACGAAGGCATTGAGCAAGTTACCTTGGCACTCAACATCGTCAAATTCCATTGCGGTCAATGTGAGTGTTTCTCTCATTTAGTTCTTCATCAACCTAAGGATAGTTGATGGTAGTTTCCGATCTCACCTATCCGCGACTCCAAGTCCTCGAGGATCTTTTGCATACGATCCGTTCACAGTCTGCACTCAGCAAGGATGCATCAAACGCGTTGATCGAACTAGGGGAGGCCATTTCTACGACAGCTACTCGGGAAGATATCTTTGTTCTTCTTCGTGGGTTACTAACTCAAGAACCTCATGTACGAAACGCTTGCTTGCAAGCTCTTCAGGTACGGGGTTTCCAAGTTCAAACAGTTGTGAACCGATTTCAGCGTCCTCATAGCCCCTCGATCTGACCGACTTCGACTGGTCGTCCGAACTCTGGCTCGCTTATCACGATGAAGATGAACATAATGCCCGGCTTGCTCATCACGTTTGGGAAGACAATGGACTGGACGTGCCCGAAAACTTCCTTGATCAGCTCATTAATTACCTAGGGCATGATAATGCCTTTGTGCGGTCCAGCGCGGCGGCGGCGATTGCTGATGCAGTTGTGCAGTATCCTCGGACGATTGAAAGAACACTAAGTGCATCGAAGGACTATTACCGGGAGAAGGTATGAGTTTCGTCTTGCTTTCCATCACTTATTCWAAAAACGTTCGTAGGCGAAGCTCTTGGAGCCTGAATATGATGAATATGTGCGATTCGATYACATGTTCTCTTATCTATGTTGATTTTTCTGCAGGGCATTCTGATTTCGACAAGTCTTGAGAGAGTCGACCCTTGGCCGGCCCGAGTTGCAACTGCGCGCACGTTTGAATTGCTTGCTCCCTCCTTCATTGACACTGAGGTGGAACCATTTATCAAATTCCTCATAGATGACAAAGCACTTGGCGATAGAGAAGCTCAAGTCCGTCGCGGAATGCTTTCAGCCGGAACAAGAGTTGTTGACCTTCTTGGCGCACGGCATTTGCCAGCATTGATATCTACTTTTGAAGGACATCTGTCGAAGGCTAGTCCTGCATTGGAGACGGAAGATCAAATAAAGGAGGCCGTTGTCATTCTGTTTGGTCGACTGGCTCGTCATCTCAACGCTCAAGACAAGCGACTCCCGGATATTGTGAATAGGTTGGTTGAGGCTTTGAAGACGCCTGCAGAACAAGTGCAACTCGCTGTCTCGGATTGCCTCTCACCTCTTGTTGTCCATATCCCCGGGCCTAGACTCCAGAAACTCGTCATGGATCTATTTGAGGAGTTATTTGATTCTCCAAAATATGCTGCGCGTCGTGGTGCTGCGTATGGTCTTGCTGGCGTGATAAAGGGCACGGGGATCTCAGGCTTGAAGGAATTCAGTGTCATGTCGCGCCTAACTGCCGGAATTGAAGAAAAAAAGCGTTACGAACCCAGGCAAGGCGTGATGTTCGCGTTCGAGACTTTATCTAGTACTCTCGGACGTTTGTTTGAGCCATACATTAAAATTGCACTCCCAATGCTCCTCACGTCGTTCGGCGACTCATCTGGTGATGTGCGCGAGGCTAGTCAAGATGCCGCCCGTGTCATCATGGGGAACCTATCGGGCTACGGCGTCAAGCTTATCCTCCCTACCCTGATGGGGGGACTTGATGACAAACAATGGCGATCGAAGAAGGGTTCAATTGARTTACTCGGAATGATGGCCTACTGTTCCCCTCGGCAGCTTTCCTTGTCGTTGCCCATAATCATWCCCCGACTTACCGGTGTCCTCACTGATTCCCATGCTCAAGTCCGCACAACTGCGAACAAGAGTTTGAAAATGTTCGGCGAAGTAATCAGTAATCCGGAAATCCAAGTTCTTGTGCCATCTTTACTCAAAGCTCTGGTCGATCCCGCCAAGACTCCCAATGCCTTGTCCTCTTTACTGAAGACATCGTTTGTACATTACATTGATCACTCATCGCTTGCACTGGTAATACTGAATAATCTCTCAAAGAAAGGCTTCTAATGAATTGTGTTCTAGCTTGTTCCGATTTTGGAACGCGGTCTTCGCGAACGAAGTGCTGACACTAAGAAAAAGGCAGCACAAATCATAGGAAATCTGTCTTCTTTAACAGATTCGAAGGATTTCGTTCCTTATCTCTCCCAGTTACTTCCTTTAGTGCATAAAGTCTTAGTTGATCCCGTCCCTGAAGCAAGAGCGACCGCTGCAAAGGCRCTAGGTACGCTTGTCGAACGATTGGGTGAAGTAAACTTCCCCGACCTCGTTCCTGGCTTGATCCGCATCTTGAAATCCGACACTTCCGGAGTGGACCGCCAAGGAGCTGCTCAGGGTCTTAGTGAAGTTTTATCTGGTCTTGGAATGGAAAGATTAGAAGGGCTTCTTCCTGATATCATCGCTAATGCACAGTCGCCGAGGGCAACAGTGCGGGAAGGCTTTATGTCGCTGCTTGTCTATCTACCGGTGACATTTGGAACTCGATTCCAACCTCATCTCCCAAGAATCATTTCACCGATCCTCAGCGGACTTTCAGATACCGAGGAATACGTCCGGGAGGCCGCTATGCGCGCTGGAAGGATGGTCGTTACAAATTACTCCAACAAGGCTATAGATCTTCTGCTACCGGAGCTGGAACGAGGCATGTTCGACCCGGGTTGGCGTATTCGGGTGTGTTATCACGCTTATCGCTTGACGTCTTGCTTGCTAATTTTCGTTATATGCAGCAATCTTCTATTACCCTTGTTGGCGAATTACTATTCAAGGTGTCTGGAATATCCGGAAAGGTTGCTGAGACAGATGAAGAAGAAATTCGGGAAGAACCTGTTATGGCTGAATCATCTCGTAAAGCACTCGTTGACGCGCTCGGTATTGAGCGCCGTGATCGTGTGTTAGCAGCACTGTACATCGTTCGCCAGGATGGAGTGGCTGTAGTGCGCCAGTCATCAATTCAAATCTGGAAAGTCATGGTCAACAACACGCCAAGGACAGGTATTCCAGAGATTTCTTTCATGATATCCGGAACTTATGAGTACTATAGTACGGGAGTTGCTTCCAGAGCTTGTGAACCAAGTCATTTATCTCATGGCCGGAGACGAGCCAGAGCAGCAAGAGGTAATAGAAGAAAATTTGTCGTTTCTATCCWTTCTAAACCCCTGTTAGACGGCGGGCAGAACGATCACTGAACTTTGCCGCAAATTTGGCGAAAGGGTTCTCGGTGAAATTGTAGGCATCCTGAAGGACAAGTCTGCGTCTTCGGATGCTCGGGTAAGAGAAGGCGTATGTCTTGTCATATGCGAGATGATGTACGTGAAATACCAGCATCTCATTGTTTAATATTGATTWTGATGAATGCAGGTTGAGCGCCACCGAAGGACAGAGAGAAGATCATGAGGATGAAATTATATCAATAGTTCGAGTCTCTCTTGTTGATGACGAAACGAACGTCCGTGCCGCTGCCGCGAAGGCATTTGATGTCTTACAGCAACAGATGGGTGCCAAAGCCATCGATCAAACCATACCAACGCTATTGGAAGCACTTCGTCAACCTGGAAGAGGTTCAGGAACTGCTTTACAAGCTCTGAAAGAGGTTATGAGCGTAAGTTACTCGACCTATTAGCTCATGATTCGTTAGCTAATTGTAATCTAGGTGCGAGCCTCGACGGTCTTCCCTGTGCTGATACCCACGTTGACGGCGATTCCGATGACTGCCTTCAACGCCCGTGCTTTAGCTTCGCTCGTGACTGTGGCTGGCAATGCTTTGAGTCGACGTTTGAACGTCATCCTGACAGCCTTAGTCCAAGTCTTCGAAGATAACGACGACGAAGAACTTTCTTCGGCTGTTGATGAAGCTCTTCATGCATCGCTTTCTTCCGTCAGTGATGACGAAGGCTTGCATACCTTAATGATGCTGTTGATCGGCTGGTCAGTTGAAGAGTATTGCCGAAAACTTCGGATTACTGACTAGTTGCGCAGGGCAAAGCATGAAACACCACGACGAAGAGTTATGGCTTGCAAATTATTTGCCATTTTCTGCCAGGAGACGGAACTTGATAGCTCGTTATATCGGGTTGACTGGATACGACAACTTGTTTCATTACTAGAAGATCGGGAAAAGTCCGTGCACATTTCAGCATGCGACGCCCTAGATGCCTTCGTCAAGTCATTGCCAAAGGACGAGCTAGAACCTTTGGTTGTACCGCTGAGGCGAAGTATCGAAGGAATGGGTGCTCCCGGGGCTATCGTTCCGGGATTCAGCTTACCCAAAGGTGTCACGCCTATGGTGCCCATCATTATCGCTGGTCTCACGACTGGCAACAATGAGCAGAGGGAGAATGCTGCTTACGCAATAGGTGACCTCGTTGAAAGAACGGAAGAGTTTGCTATCAAACCCTCCGTTGTTCCCTTCACTGGGCCTCTCATCCGTGTCGCGACGCAAGCAACAACATATCCACCAGCTGTCAAGATTGCCATTCTCAGTGCTTTAACTTCAATGCTGGAGCGTATACCTGCATTTGTTAAGCCGTTCTTCCCGCAACTGCAACGTACGTTCGTGAAGAGTTCAAGCGATCCAGCTAGTGCTTCAGTGCGCAAAAAGGCTGCGGTGGCATTGAGTGTACTCATGAAGAACCAGCCACGTGTGGACCCTGTCATAACCGAGTTGATCAACACCTCAAAAGCAAGTGACGACGCCGTTGCGAGTAGCATCGTGCTCGCGCTTGCCAAGGTGGTCCAGAGTGCCTGGAAAAATATGGCCGATAAATCAAAAGAAGCGTGTGTTGAGTTGATATCCGAGGCTTTCCGGGACGACCGCGAAGGTGAGACGCTTTCATGCATACTGACAACACGACTGATGGCTGCTGCCAGAATCGTACTACCAATCGATAGGACTTTTGATGTCATCAATGAGTGTGTTCCATGACACGCTTCGATCCGTTGTCGAGTATGTCTAGACTACTCTATACAATGTTTCAAAACATTAATACTTGACTAGATCAAACCTTGTGGTCGGAACTCCGATAACAGAAGCATCCTCGCTTGTTATACTAACGGTCCTGTCTCCTGATGAGGGCCTTGATATCATTGACGACGCACCAAATTTATTCCAAAAGCTATCTCTACTGCGTGGTGTCGCGCAGAAAATACTACAAAGTATTGGGAGCGATAGGTCATTCATTGCTAAGCCAGCAAGGGAAGCAAGGGATCTGTTGAAAAATATGGGTGACAGTAGTCTGCAGGGATTGTTCTAGCTTCAATGTATGCAGTTGGGCATCATGACTGTTCTCCCCATCTGTTTGCCTTGGTACTGTACAGAACAAATGGAATTGCATTCGTTTTTGCCCTCACATTTCCGAGGCCTGAAAGGACTCGGTTGTACGCCCCGGAGCCGTTTATCGGTTATACGCCCCGGAGCCGCCTGTGGGAAAAAACAGTTAAACGACCGGCTGTTTCCGTTTGGATGTCTCTGTCTGCCTCTCAGTTGCATCTTACTTATCCTCCCTGCACGTCCTCTCC
>JNHV02000480.1:0-15672 GCA_001691785.3 Amanita brunnescens Koide BX004
TACTCTGACTAGGCAATTGGATTGCAAAGTATTTTAGGATATGAGGGACGGAGACCTGCTCTAAGGTGTCATGGCGAATTCTAGCGAGTTTTATACGTTTGTCCCGGCGGTAAACCCGCAACATCAGACTCCATCAATCACTGGGAACTTCCGTTGATATTGATCAAGTGCGATGCCTACTTRCCAGAACTAACATCAAGCGCTCAGCGCTCAGCAGTATACATATTGCCCATTGTCGCACCACCGATATCATTGGAGCCTGTATCAACTGCCACCCAACGCCTTTTGCGCGGCGTCGTAGGATCTCGTAGGGTCTCATGTGGCATCAGGCACTATGGCAACAGTGTGTGTCGTTTCACCTCAGCTGGCTCTACCGTGATTCCCGCGCATTGGTCACTATTGGTCACCATCCACATCGTTAATTGCGTCGACCTACCTCTACCTACATGCAATCTGAGTCTCAATCATAATGGGAGTTTAACAGGGTTCGACTTTGGCGGTATTCCTATCTCTTTTTTTCGAATAGCAACGGCGATTGATTCTCTAGTATCCTGTCCGAGCCGATGTCCATCTACCATCTCAGTTCGCAATGACGCCACAAGAATTGGAAACTGGTCAAGTTTTTCCCTGTTTCTGGTACCCGGAACGACGACGATGAGAAGTCCACGTCTCCGTTAGCCAAACTATCAGCGGTGCTAACCAGCCGCCCAGCAGTGTACACAACTAGCCTGCTTATACTTGATTCTGGCCCACGTATTCTGGTTGCAGGACCCATTGCYACAGTCTGAATTTGGACAGAAGCAGGGGCGAGGTGTGTTGACGCAGGCTGATGCGCTGATAGGTTAAGACCTCGCTGAGTTCGACTCGGAATTGACTAGAAGTCGAGCGGAGCCGCACGTCAGCTACGACCACCCTCCGATAGCCTCTAATGGAGCTATGCTCTACACTGACACCTTTTGTGTGTCAGACATGGCCTCTAATAACGTCATTTGTACCAGCCATTGCCCTCCCCTCCTTCCAGCAACGTTCAACCGCTTTCACAACATGCCTCTAACGAGGCTCCCCTACCCAAATGCCAACGTGCCGTGCCTCACCAGCCACCCAGCCTCTCATTCACTACGGTCCGCCGCCAGAGTCCTCTCACTGCTTTGCCGCCAGCTGCCTCCAATGAGGCCTCACTCCCTGCTGCCCTGACCATGCGCCGAAACACGCGCTCTAGCGGTATTACTAGTAGAATTACTGTATTAGATTAATATCATGAATGAAATAGACATCCTACCCGTGTCAGTTTGAACGGACGGATTTTCTGCCTTTGGATGTGTTTAGCTTTGAGGCATAACATGAGCGTTAACCTATGGTTATGCCAGGTAACATTCTTTCACTCTTGTACCAAGCATACTCTGTTATCAGTGTACTACCTACTTTCTCAATTAATTTAATTGTTTCCCTTTCTGCGACGCTACGCCTACTATGGTTAGAGTCGATGCGTATTCGCTATATCCAGCTGTCCCGCAACCTTGCTCGTCTGCATAACGCCCAGACGGTCGACTCACTCAACTTCCATGACATATCAATTAATCTTGCATTCGCCGCTGCCTTAAAAAATTAAAATTATTCTACGTAGTAATGTAATCAATGCGCGGCACGAATCCCGCGCCCCACTTATACTCTCTTTTCTACCAATGAGCCCATCTACAATGCGCACATATCATTGTCGATATCGAACCCTTTTTAAGTCCAGGGAGCTTTAACGAGACTTTGAGTTTGTAACGGAACATCCATTCACCGTCACCGCCGCTGTCAGAGTACACCTCCAAAGTATCCAGTTCTGGACTGTTCAGAGGTTGGCGCTTGTACTGGAACCTTACTCGATCCTTCAACGACCCATCTACCACAAAACCTTTATAAGAAGAACCAAATGCATGACTACAATCGTCAGATGACAAATATTTCTATAAAAACTTGTTAGATGTCATGGTTTTAAATCGTGGTAGATCACCGACGGTACACTCTTCCAATGTTGGAATGAGGGTCCAAATGTTGTTACTGAATATCTTCTTATAATTCTTTCCCACAAACTGGGGTTTAATCATATTCACGTCGAATGAGGTAGGATCCTGGTAGACAATATATGTAATTGCCTTTCCCTTTATTTTCTAAAAGGTATCAAGTATATGAGGTTCGTATGAGGTGAGAGTACAACAGGAAGATTTACTGACAACTTCTGTCTGCCAGAAACCACGTAGCTTTCTCATGTAAGCCATCTGTGACTGCCATTGCTGAGGGTCTTCGTAGTAATGGAATATTTGCCTCCTCGGAAGAGGTGGCGCTTCCGTGACAATTCCCGGTACAGGAGTCGCCAGGGCAGAAATGCCTAATAGGTGAAAACAACGCGTACAACAACATGTCCTGTATAAAAATACAAGCGTTGATTGGCAGTGTAACTAATATGGAATTGCTTACTGAGTGGGTAATGATAAGGATGACAAGGGAATGCTAGTACGCTCTGGAGGTGCGGCGAGTACAAAGATTTAGAAGACGGAGATCTGCTCTAAGACGTCATGGGAATCTAGCGCATTTTATACGTCTGTCCCGGCCATAAAACAGCATAAAACCCGCAGGCTGGAATCAACTTCAGTCACGTAATTCAGACCATCAATTTCAAGCAGATCAATAAAGTGCGTTGTCCCTGCCTGTTTTATCTGCACCGTCCTCTGAGGAACTTTCCTAGACGCTCAATTTTGATCCCCCCTCTACATATCGCGATCAGGCCCGCTGGCCAAAAGCTTTCACCTCAGGCATTTTTGTCAATTTTTTACGCACAAGGAGGAGGCATCTGGCGGGATATTCGGCGGTCCTATCCTTCGGCGGTCCTATCCATCGTCCAGCCGGCCATCAGAGGAAATGATGTCGATCTCCGCGGAAAGGTGACGTGTGCCAGTCGTGTGCCGCCAATCCCTTTTGCGCAGTCTGTGTTGTTTCYCGAGCATAGAAAGGTATAGAAGCAGAGCGGAAGATGTCAAACACACAGAAGGCTTTTGGTAACGAAACCTGGTAGCAATGAATCGTCAGTACATAACGTAAGTCCCTTGTTAGACAACCCAGGTATTCCCCAAGGCGAGACGTTGGAATAGCTCAGAAAATCCATACTTTTTTGCAGGGCTTTGCCTGCGGAAGCGTATGTGTCATGTAAGACCAAGGCAGGGGCGAGCATTCCCCGACGGCACTCACAATCAGCGTGACGCACGCCTTCATGACTAACGCTTACCGGCGGAGAACCGTTTAGAAAGTTTGCGAGTGTCAAACGGTGTGTTCCCAACCGCGCCCGAAGGATTGATATGACAACTCTATGTCAAACTTCGATACTCGCATTAGATGGGTATAATTGCAATGTACGATAAGAATCAGCGCACAGAATTCGAGAGCACTTGAACATTCGTAACAAGATATATGTCGTAAACGCCTTCACGTCGATGCGTCGTCAGCTTCTATGCGATGTCCCTTTGCAGCGAAGCAGCCGCCCCTCCCCTGCTAGAATAGTTAGTCCCATCGCGGCGTCCGAGCGAGCGCTCACCCCATCATAACCAACAGCGGACTGCGGAGGAGTAAGCTCCACTTTTGTATCGACTTGAATATCAGGGCGGCCTTCCAAGAACCGCTACAACAGAGATGTTGAATGGAAATAAAAGCAACGTGTGCAAGAATAACACGAGTGATGTTCTTCGTAGGTGATACAGGTGTTGATTAGCCCTTGAAATCATATTGGATAGAGCGAACAAGGATATTGGTGATGGGGAGCAGCTCTGAGCTCGGTGCACGTGGATACGCTAGGGGCCTGAGAGCCGCCATTCATTCAACCTTCCGTTGAAATTCCTTTACTCAAGCTCAGCCTTGACCGCCTATCTTGATCGCGGTGGCAGAAATAGTGAGAAGCATATGAAGGTATAGTCCAGAGTAGATCAAAGTTGTGACTTGTGCCCGCCGTCTAGTACGCTGAACTGAAGCGCTTGAGTGATCATTGACTCGGAGTGATGCCGCGGTCAGAACTCCGCCTCTCTCCTAGGACTCTGTTTCAATGTTGATGCAAGACGTTGTTCCGAATTGTTCCCAACCCTATAACAGTTGCAATACCGCTGGTGCAACTTCTGACGTCTCCTCCGGACACTCGTGTTTCGCCAGTGACGCTCCTGGCAGGCCATAATGACGACTGTAAAGGACTCGGACAGGCGGTACAACCATTCACATGCACCATTCAACGCCAATTTTCTGCGCTGACGCTGAAAAGAATTTCCTTGCTTGTCCTCAGGCTCCTATCTCTCCGCGCCATAGTTGTACTGTTCTCTTGACCAGCTTCGAATCTCTCAAGGCTCTTTCCTCACCATTCACTTTTGGTATCGTAGATTATTGAAGAACAACTCGCCTTTCCTTCGGGAACAGCCACTGCCCAGCTTATCTCTGTGCTACACCAGTTACCTCCACCGCTCCTTGAGTCTTACGATAAACCGGTCGATGGTCGATCTTACATCGCTGGCCAGTTCGTGCCTCTGAGTCCATCCAGGGGCATCTCAGGTTCGCCTATCTACCTATCGGACATAAGTTTCCCCATGATGATTGATGATCATGCTGCTGCTCCAATGGCGCTCCGGAAATTTTCACAACTGAACTGGAGTCTGGCAGGACCAGTATCTCACGACGGCGACTGTTGTCTCTGAGGCGTCTTTCCAACGCCACATGGAATGATGACAGCGGCAGTGTCGCAGGGACCTTCTACTTTGGTCTTATTCTCTACCCACACAAGACGATTAAACAAGGATGGATCAGGATGTTTGCAGTTGCGGCCTGTTTTCATGACGGACGCATTCTACCGCGACAGATCATTTAACCTCATGGCAACCCTCTTTCGGACTAGAGGCGAATGGAACTATTTTCGCAGAAGCTTGATTGAAACCTGCAACACCAATTTGTCACGGCGATAGTGCTCGCCGCGTGTGCTATTAGGAGTCATTCAAACCCCGTCGTGCAGCATCAAGGTTTCATCTACGTATACGCTTTATTATTCCCGTTAATCCGTTGAATTTCCATTCTATCGCATAATAACAATCAGACGTCCATCTATTCATTGGTGCCTATTTCACCAAATAGCACTAGGCAATTGGACGCTAGTAATACTGAGTCGATCCATTTGGCAAATTGCGATAGGAAAATTTGTTTCATTATCATGAAGTTCATTCAGTAAGTAATCACATTAGGCGATCATCTGCAATGTAGCGTAACAAGAACAAAAAACGAAAACGAACCATACTAGTCAGATACATGTGTGAGAAATCATACACACTTATACATCCCACTCCTACTTACAAAGCCGTAACAGTCATAATTCGTGAATCATCATCCTAGGGATGAGCTTCGTTTTCCACCCCCAGGAGTTCCAGAAGCCGGTACCGAGGGTGCGTGAAGTGGAAGCGGATATAACCAGCCCAGTTAGCCAAGTGCGGGCCGTATACACTTGGATAAATGCGAGCAAGCCGTTCAATGTCCCGATACGCATCGAGAGCATCGTTGACCGCCTTTTTCAATTCGTCAAGTTTATTAGTGTTGTGCATCCTGGCACAGACAGAGATATAATTCGTGGTTTCGCCCGCCAATTCTTCTTTATAAAAGGAGAGAATGTCACTAATATACCGGTTAATAAGGCGCCTACGTCTAAATGCGGAACTATACTCACTTGCCGAGGTTCATAAATTGGACCATCGTAGATAAACCCTATTAAAAGTAATGAATACCGTTACTGCCAACGGTAGAATTTAGTCTTACTGCCAAAAATATTTCTGGGGAGGTGTTCGTGGGGAACATCCAAAGACAACACAGCATAGAAAATCCCGACATGTCCCGGACGGATTTTGCTAGGTTCAAGCTGTTAGGCAACTATTCGACGTCAGATTCTGCTCGTAAACTTGACTTAAAAAACACACACCTTTGCGTTCTTCATTCTGTGCTCAATCATAATAGACGTTATGAACGACATTGCACTTGACCGCATCATATCTGCCATGACGGGATCCCAAAATTTGGGGAGCTCGTCTAGCAGGCGTGAAAACACTGTCAAGGCCGGATGTTCCTGCGGGGCACCGTGGACCAATCGGTAGTTAAAATCGCAAACGGGACCAGGCTCATCAGCGAACAGGTCGTCGATGAAGGACATTATGGTGATGACGGCGGCAATGCACGCTCGAACGGACGTGTCTTTCGTATTAAGATGCGTCCCCGACGTATAGTAGTTTGCGATCTTCAGATATGGCTCGATTGCCTTCCTCGTAGCGGCGTCCTGTATCGGATATCCGAGTTGCAGGAGCTTTTCGCACGTAGCGTTGTACAGTTCTTCATCCAATCCCAGGTGTTTCATGGGTGCATTGCATCTCCGGAACAGGTGTTTGATCCCATCCCCGATTTCCTTCTTGGTAGTCTTCCATTACGAGAAGCATGAGCGCGGGACGGTAAAATGATCAACAGGCTTACCGTGTGCCGAGCCCTGGTCTTCTCTCGCTCACAGATATTTAAAGGCCCAACAGACCATTGCATAAAGGGTAGCGCAGTGGGAGACGTTATAATGACCAGCGTCCAAGCCAGAGCTGCGGAAAGAATAACCAGTGCGCTCATAGCCAGGAGAAACATCGTGAGAGGGTGAAGAAGCAAAGACTGCCAACCCAGCGTGCGGAGGGAGCTGTGATGATCTTACAGCGCATTATTATATCTTCACAGCAGAGTCCGATAAAGGACCTATCATTTTGGGTCATCAACGTCATGCGTCAGTTATCGGCGGAAAGATCTAAAGAACATACGCCTAATAGATTACGAGTTTACGGAAACGTCTCGTCGGTTGAGTGGGTGGACGCAGGGAAATCAATTCAGATTCGGCGACCCGACCGCATGACAAAGATAGTAAACCGTGATAAAGCCGGATGAGAGCAATATTCCTAAATCAAGACACCAACTCCAGGAACCGAGATGCAGCACAAGTGCAAGTGTTTCCAATGTTACCATCAGCGCTTCTTCTTCTCCAAAAATGCCTTGTATTCTGTACGGTCGTATTAGAAACAACGAGGAACCCGGCGAACGGCATATTGGTAGGGGACCGAAGCGTGATGCACGAGGCGTGGCGACAGGTTGTAGGCGAGCCCCGTGGTTGGTAAAATTTGCACCTAGTAGCGTTTGTACTACTAATAGAACGACGCCAGAAGCTGCCAGAAGGCGTATAAGCTATGTGGTTATGGCTCTAACCATTCCTTTCGTCTACTTCCTGAACCGTGGAGTGTCCTAGGCCTTCTCATTGGGGAAACGCTCGCGCAGATGGGGTTGGGTGGCAGGTGCGCCAAGTTCCCGCGGTCATTAGTAAAACTGAAAGTCAGTGCGAAACAGGTGATGTGCTGGATTTGGACAAGTCCGAGTCTCGAAAACAGGAGAAAGCATTTATTCCTCTTAATCGTAGGATGGCGCCCTGCATCATACACGCGTTGTCCAGATGACCTATCGACAAACTAAGTTCAAACCAGGACAAGGGTACCCGTGGTATGCCGAAGTGCCGACCTGACCGCACTCGAGCCGAATGTGGGTCCGTATTTTGGTGGTCGTCAGCGCCCAGCAAGTCTTGACTGCGAAGCTGCGGAGCAGACATCCATATCGCACTCGGGATTCATTCGTAGTACGAGCTTGGAAGCAAGAAATCTCGTCGAACTGACTCCCAATTTTGGAATCTCCGCACAACGCTATCACCCATGTTCCAGAATAGCAGTTGCAACCCAGATGCGATGGATAAAGGAAGCTGCACCCTTGCAAATCAATACAAGAATGGGAACGAAGTCTATATGTCGTTTGAAGATAAGCTGCATTACATTAATGATCGTCTGCACTAAATAATCTTCTATATCCGAATCACTCCGCTCATTCACTTCTTTCTGTTCAATACCTTAATAAGTGCCGTCTTGACAACATTAATCGCCTTATCCGTCTCATTCTTAGTTAGCGCACTCGTTATAGCCAACCGGATAGTTGGCCGAGGGTCTACCATCTCTTGCCCACGCAGACGCTTTGCTTTGGTGATCATAACACCCTGTGAGAGACATTCTTCTACGACTTCTTGAAGTTGCCGCTCCTCCGCCTCAATGTCACTATCCCAACGGCTTGCATCACGAGGAAAGATGGAGGTGGGGTTCGATGGCTTAGATGGGGACAATGCTGAGTTCGGATGTAGGGATGATGTCGACTGGCGGATGGAGATGTGTATGATAGGCGAAGCAGCATGTGACGGAATGGTGATGCAATCCAAGCGGTCGAGTATGGCACGTGCAGCGCGAATGTTGTCTTGCAGTTGGGTAAAGATGGATGGTGTGGAGCGGAACATGCTAATGGCTTCTGATCCACTAACCGAGAGAAGGGCAGGCATAGCAGCTGAGAAGACGAAGGAAAGGCCGTTGATGCGCTAGTAAGGAATGTGTTAGGCATATCAACCGCGAACACAAGTGAAAGCCGGCATACCTGATGTTTGACGACGTCTTCCGAGCCAGCGCAGAATCCGCCGCATGACGCTAGTCCAATAGCAACGCTTCCGATGAGCATATCTATTTTCGAAGCCTGTCCGAGATCAGCGCAACCCGGACGAGAACGTCATCAAGACGTACAGGAACGTTATAAAGCTCGGTTAGACCGCGCCCCGTACGCCCAACAGTCCCAAACGAGTAAGACTCATCGAGAATCAACCGATACTTGTGCTTGAATTTGAGCTCAATCTGATAGAAATTMAACACCAGGGACGGAAGGCTATGGTAAACATTGAAAGCATACCAGTTTCGGCAAATCAATCATAGCTCCGTCTTTTTCAAAAATGCCCTCTGTGATTATGAACCGTCTTGTCAAWGGCTGTCGTCGCTTCTTGCGCTCCTTTTCGACGCTTTCCAGAACCTCTTCTAGGCTCTTGAGATCGTTATGGTCGTACCACCGCACYGTCGAGCGGGAAATCTGAATGCCCTTCTGAATTGCAAAATTGACTCCACGGTCAGCCACGACAATATCTCCACGCTTGCAAAATGCGGGAATAACGGATGAAATGGTGGAAAAGCCCTGTGAGTAAAGGATGGTCGCTTCTGTGCCCAAGAAATCCGCAATATCCCGTTCAAGTTCCATGTGAACGTCTGACGAATGCGCCCTCAATTAAAGCTCGAGTTCATACACTGCACGATCCCACATACCACATGTACCATAGAATCCGGGAGGTCCACAACTTCCGAGGCCATACTTGCGCAATATCTCCACTGCACGTAATTTGATAGCTTCGTTGCCAGCCAAGCCAGTAAAATTCAAGCTAGCCAGGTTCGTCACTGTCTTTCCGTTCAATAGCTTGGGCTTGTGTCCATTCGGACCAACAACGACTGGCACAGCGCTCAGTTCGGATTCTGCTCGCGTACTCAAAGGCTGTGCGAGCGGCTCGGGCGACCACTCGTCCACAAGTTCGTCAATTTCCTGGGCGGGGAACGTGCGTGGGTTAGCCCAGATGTCCCGCAAGCGACGCAGCCCGACTGACCTTGTCAGTAAAGCGAATAAAATGTTTCTCTCCGCGATCCGCCTGCGTTCGGGACTGCAACAATGTTCGAATAGCGAATATAATAAGAATTAACTCTAGCAAGGTTCGTCCCGGGTCATTCTGATGCGAGCTTTTGACGTATCGTTGAATGACAGCTGAACCCGGAACCCGGTTGAATGTCGTTTCCACCGTTGCCAGCAAACGCGATAGAAACTCGAGCATTGGCTCAAGCGTCGTAGATGTATTCTCCATAATGGTCGTACTTTCTGGCTTGTGGTCTGGTTCTTGCTCGTCTATGGCCTCGCGGAAGTGGGGAATATGGCGAGCACAAGAGAGGACCCAGGTACCGTGACGGTCAGCTACGTGATGGGCGTTGCGAAGCTATTACGTAATTACTCCCAGCTTCTTGATATAATCAGCCTGAGTTCAGCCGTCGACTCGGGAACTAACGATTTGTTGATTATCAGATACTCTCTTCAGTATGCATCAAGAACGAATCACCATATCACCATCTGTCGGTTTAAAGTTTTCAAATTTTCACAAAGCACCGCCTACATCGAACGACACGGAGAGGGACCGATAACGCCCACTGGATACACACCTTTGCTCCATCGAGAAGAATGTATTGAGCAGTACTAATCCCCACGGCGGCTGGCATCTTTATACAACTCAAGTGGACCAACAGCGCTTCGAACTCAAGTGATCTGCCATCCTTGTTCATGATCATTGCTACAGGTCAAGGAACGACAAATGCAGGAATCCTGCAACGGCTTCTGTGGAGAAGACCACCTCGTTTCAAATAGAATCAGGCATGTGTTCGATTCTGGAGAAATACTGGCGCCGCCGCACCCCTCTCCCATGATTTTCTTACTCCAATAGGCGWCCATTCAATGGGCACGTTTTTCTAGGCACTCACACGTCAAAACGTATCCCCGTTCCCTAATAGACATAAGTAAGTAACTGGTTCTGCGTTGTGCCTTCTTCCCACCGTAATGCCAATCATACCCCTACCACCTCTCCCTACCCTTTTTCTGACGGAAAAGACATAAGGCACCCTGTTGACAAGCGACAGATTCTGTAGCGGTGCCGGATGCCAGGCGCCTGGGCACATGGTCCAAAGTCTACTGTGCCCTGCTCAATCTACCGATCCTCGCGGTGTTTTCCCATAGGAGACTTGATGAACATAATCTGCGGCAAAGGACAACTACAGATGGACGACTGGCAAGCGAAGCACAAACGTGTCAGATAAATAGAGCTATAAATAGCCCATGTTCCAACGGATTCCAAGACCTCGGTACTATCGGCCGAAAAGTTATAATACATTTTTAATTCTCCCAGTTAGCTTCCTTCTTTCTACATCTATTATCTATTATATATATAAAGCCTTATGCATGCGTATGCAAATTTTGTAAGAAACCAGGAAAATGAAGCGTAGTCGGTTAGCCTGTATAAAAGAGGATGCAATCCTAAAGACTGCTTTTTGAGGAAGTTTTCACATCTTCACGATCTCAAGGAAGGATGCAGCAACTGCTCATGTAGCGCTTTACCCGCCGGAACCTTCACACACACACATCAGCGAAAACTCGCCCAGAAAGATAATCRTGCTTACCATAGGGAACACGTGCTCCGATTTCTCCACCACACACTCCAACAAAACCGGCTTGGAATTGTCATATTCCARAAACTCTTTCATTTTCGCACCCAAGTCTTCTGCTCGAGTGCACCGCAGAGCATGGACACCCATTGCGTTTGCGAGCTTAACAAAGTCCGGGTTGGTCATACGCGTGTGGGAGTATCGTTGTTCGTAAAAGAGATCTAGCGAAGATCGATTCAGCATTCAGACGACTTGGACCCAAAAAAAACCAAACAACCGACCTTGCCATTGAAGAACCATGCCCTGAAATTCGTTGTTCAGGATGAGAACCTTGACTCCAATGCCATACTGAGAGGCCGTCGCGAGCTCCATCGCCGTCATACTAAACGACGCGTCGCCATCGACATCTACCACAATTTTATTCGGCGCAGCCACCTTGGCTCCAATCGCCGCAGGTAGACCAAAGCCCATCGTCTGTCAATCCGTGATCAGATCTAGACACGAAATCCCGCAACGAGCAACTCACCCCTAGTCCACCACTGGTCACCATCGACCGCGGACATCTCCACCTGAAATGCTGCGCAGCCCACATCTGATGCTGCCCAACTCCAGTGGAAACAACCACATCCTCCTTCTTCCCACTCAACAACTTGTCCATCTCCTCGATCACCTCCTGCGGCTTCATCGGCGCCCCAGGCGCACTCTTGTCATACGTGAACGGGTACTTCGTCTTCCACTCCCGAATGTTATCAAACCACGCCGCACGCTCGTTGAACTTGATACCAGGCACGAGCGCCCTCAAATTCGCCACCACATCGCCCATGACGGGTATATCCGCCTGGACGACTTTGTTGATATTCTTGGGCATAATCTCGAAATGGATTATCCCGCCCCGTCCTTGCTGCCCGGCGACCCTCGCGGCTGGGGCGAACGTATCCACCTTGCCCGTCACACGATCGTCAAATCGCGCACCGAGAGCGATGATCACATCCGCGTGCTGCATGGCGAGGTTGGCGTACGCGCTTCCGTGCATACCGAGCATGTGCAGACTCTTGTCAGACGTCTCATCGAATGCGCCGAGACCTTGTAGGGTCGTGCACACAGGGATGTTGCCCTGCTCTGCCAGTTGGGATAGGAGAGCTGGGCCAGCGGGCGAGGAGAGGACACCCGCGCCTGCGTATACGACGGGTTTCTGAGCTTGGTTGATGAGAGTGGCGGCTTGCGCAATGATGGAGGCGTCTACGGGGTGCTCGAGCATCATCAGCGGGTTAGTCGGCAACCCGAGGTTAACACCCGGAGTGGTCGCTTTCCGCGGTAGGGCCGTCTTTAGGATGCCGGCTGTAACGTCTTTCGGAAGGTCGACCAAGACAGGACCAGGGCGGCCCGAAGTGGCTATTTTGAACGCTTCGTTAATTCTGCGTGGGAGCTCGGCAATGTCCTTGACCATAACGTTCCATTTTGTACACGAGCGTGAGATGCCTACGATGTCAGCTTCTTGGAAGGCATCGGAGCCAATAGCTGAGGTGGCCACCTGACCGCAGAATACGACCAAGGGCACGCCGTCTGAGAGAGCGTCTTGCATCGGTGTGACAACGTTGGTCGCACCTGGGCCGGAGGTGACGAGGACAACGCCGGGCTTGCCGGATACACGGGCGTAGCCCTCCGCCATGTGCCCTGCACCCTGTTCGTGCCGGGGAAGGACAAAGTCAAAGTGGGGCGATTGGTAGATGGCGTCGAAGACGGGAAGAATAGCGCCGCCTGGATAGCCAAAGATGTGTTTTACGCCGTGTCTGAGCATCATTTCGTGGAAGATCTGCCCGCCAGAGAGGCCAACGAAGGAGTGATCTAGGGGCCCATGTTCGGGAATAGAGGGGCTTGGGGACGTTGAGGGCAGCGAGACTGGAGGAAAGGCATGGGTKGGGTTGGGTCTCCTGCGCAAGTGTTACGATGAACGTTCATGAGTAAAAGTACAACGTACACAGCAGGGGCGACGGTAGCGTTTGCAGGGGTGGAACGACTGATATTTCTTGCGTGTTCTCTTACTCTTGATTTTGCTTCCAGGTGAGACACTGACGAAGCTGCAATGGCTGCGGTCGAGCGATGGCGCACGAAGGCCTGCGCCTGGCGTGGACGCAGTTTTGCAGCAGCGAAGGACATTTGGTGGAAGTTTGGAAGCGTGAGTGACTCGCTCGCGTTTTAAAAGATTTCGCTTTCGGCCGACGCGCCGATCCGATTTGCTGGTCAAATGACTCGTCTCTTTTCGTACACAACAGTCGCAATTATTGCAGCTGCAACTAGCACTAGTAGAACCCATCAACATGGACTAGCTTTCTAGGCCGTACCACTAGCACTCACCCAGCACAGATATAATCCCAACTATCCAGCCAGGGGAAAGGTGCACAGCGTCTGAATCGGGGCTGCGAACGCACTGTGAGAACCGTGGAGCGTCCAATTCGCACTAAACCTTTCCTACCTTGGACCTGGAAACATGCCTTAGAAGGAGAACCGCGACCAACTCTTTATATGTATGTAGCACGCCGGCAGCCAAGCCAACATGCTGCCTGCCAAGCACAAATCACGACATGCCAAGGCAAACATCCTCCCGGCGTGCTCACGTACTATAATTAAGCTTAGGCTTTGAAACGCCTCACCATAGACGAAACAGACATGCGACAGAGTGTACTGTTTCTTAAATCTTTAGAATAGAACTTTACGGATACAATTTTGAAATTCAAAAGTACCCATTGGTTGTTGAGTGTATCGAGGGTGCGATCGGCCCGGCCACCACCGTTGCCAAGCGCAATGGCGTCTTCCACCGCCCGCAACTTTCTCCTTGCAGGCAAAAAGGTACGTTCCCGCCAACTTACCTCCCGCCGTCTACGTATTCGCGCAGATTGTCGCCATAGGCCGCAACTACGCAGAGCACATTAAAGAGCTCAACAACACCGCACCAACCGAACCATTTTTCTTCCTCAAACCAACAACGAGCTACCTCCCTTCCGGCGGCACTCTAGAAATACCCAGAGGCATCATCGCACACCATGAAGGTATGCATGCATCCCTCCTGCTGTAGCTACTCTCACCCTCCCCACCCGCAGTCGAACTGGGCCTCATCATATCAAAGCGCGGCCGGGACATCCGCCCCTCCGATGCCAACGCCTAYATCGCAGGCTACACCCTCGCCGTCGACATGACCGCCCGCAACCTCCAATCCAAAGTAAAATCCCTCGGTCTTCCCTGGTCCGCAGCAAAGGGCTTCGACGGATTCACACCCATCAGCACCGCTTTCCTTCCCAGCACGGACGTGAAAGACCCAACCGAGCTCAGGCTCACTCTCGCCGTGAACAACCAGCTTAAGCAGGATGGGAAGACAAAGGATATGATTTTCGGAATTCCGAGGCTGCTAGAGCATGTTTCGTCGATTATGACACTGGAGGTGCGCTACGATTCTTCCGTTCTATGTTGTACTAAGCTCGAGGCTACGCAGGAAGGCGACTTGATCCTGACAGGCACACCATCAGGCGTGGGCCCTGTCAACCCAGGCGACCGTGTCTCATGCACGCTCGAAGACATTGCATCGGGCAAAATTCTCGCCACGCTTGAATTTGATGCTGTAGAGAGAGACGGAGGATATATCTTTGAGCATTAAACTAGATGTAGGCAAGCGGAAATAAAAGGCGCACGATATTTTACCTGAACATATGCAAACAAGTCGAATTGGACTGGATCCGTCGTCATCATCAGCATTAGCCTGTCCTGCGTTCCTTGTGATAACCTTGCTTACACCGTAACACTCCTCAGGTTCATCGCAAACATATTTTTTATATCGACGTGTCTACTTACACAGACTCATGTGGGTGCTTTACATATTCCTTTCTCTCTTCTGCCTGGGTTCCAAAGATCTTTCACCTTCGACTGTACACCTGACTTGATTCTTGGTGCATGAGGTACAAGAATTCTGATTGCCAATGGTGGGCCATTCACATTGGATAGCTTGCTCYATGCATCTAAAATATCATTGTCAGTTTTGCCTCAACAGACAATTCTGACAAGCACTCACTTGTCACATGATGTCTGTTTATCGTCAGTAGCAGACCTTGATCTTGCCCTTTTCCTTCCATCAGAACAAGTAGGCTACAGAAAAAACCAGTGAATTTGACACTGAAATGCATGAGTGTGACTCACAAATGATGACTGTGCTATTTCTTGACCCTGGTGTTCTTGCAAAAACACATTATATTGGTTCACATAGTGCACTGTAGTTGGGTGTTCAGGACCCATAATTTGAAGCATTCCTTTCACAGCTTGAGACAGCAAAGGTTCAGCATCATTCAATCTTCCTTGGCAACAATAGGTTATTGCTAAATTGGCAATGCTAGTGAGAGTCTCTGGATGGTTTGGTCCCAGTCTTGCCTTGCTTTCATTCATCACATATACTTCCAGCCTCTCTGCCTCATCCCACCTTCCCTGCTGCCTATATGTAGATGCCAAATTGGCCATGCTA
>JNHV02000481.1:0-15739 GCA_001691785.3 Amanita brunnescens Koide BX004
ACGCGAGAGACACTGCAGAGATTTGCGTCATTCTAGTGTCTTTGGGATCCTTATCAGTTACCGTATCGGAGGTATTAAGAGACTTAAACTGGGAAAATTGAAGTTGCACAGGCAACTAAGATAAGTTGGGCAAAAGACTGCCTACCTCCTGCATTGCTATCATTGTGCGGCCACCATGTCGGACATGGATTAGTACATAGGGCTTGTAACCACAAAGGTTTGGAATTTTCCCAACCTGAAATGAATTGCTGGGGAAGTAATTGTCATGCAATCATGTGCGAGTGCCGAAATATCACATACCGATGCTGTTCAATGACAGCCAAACTTGTAATTACAGCACTTCCGGAAAGCCTCGAGACGAGGGAAAGACACATTTTTGCTTACGTCATCGCAATTGGTGTGATGATGTGATCCTACAACTGAATAGGTGTCAGCGCTGAGTTCGTCTAGCAACAACTGAGGGATACGGTATAGACGTTATTGGTTTAAAGGCCTCGTCTTTGGCCTCGCCCTCCGTAAATCATCGTGAATCAAGTTCCGCGCAACACTGTGAGCCGTGCGAGTCGCGTGTTACGATAGTACAAAACATGATTGCCAAATGTGATTGACGTTCCCGAGCGCATCGTGATCAAAACACAGGTGAGCGTACATGGTTGATGGTTGACTGTTTGAATGGAAGTCATTTGGGTTCGAATATTCTGGGCTTTGTGAGTCATTGTTAAACCGCTGTCACGGTCTTCCTGAGCGAACTTGGAGCAAATCAATTAGTCAAAGGTCATCAAAAGGAAAATGCCGTTTTCCTGATGCTGCACGAGGCTTGCTAATAATTTCGGCTATCCGTCCCTGTTTCGGACGAGCCGAAATTCGGTGACCAAGTGCCGTACCGTACACCGTACTATGGTTACTATCATGCACCAATTCTTTTGTCCCTTATATGATAATGAGCTGGTAAGTCGTCCTCCGGGATGTTCAGACAGCCCAAAAAACAATCTTAAGTCCATAGTTGAAGACCAGAGGAATGAATGCCCGGGAGGAGCTGTTGGCGCGTTTCAAGTTCGACGTTTCAACGTGGCTAACGTTGGCCGATGCTGAACCGGCACACCCATCCGTTTCAGCTGCCATCACATAAATGCTGGCGGTCTAAATTCGAATGCTAGGAGCGTGTTTTCTTCTGCAAGAGCACTCTGCGAATTCTCGCGAACTCGAATCCGCTAAGCCGGTGGATCACCATTTCTCTGTAAAAGCTTGGATACAGTCTTAATACTTGGTCAACTCTCCACTTCAGTCTGTATCACGATGCGCTTTACCCTCATCGTCGCCGCCCTCGCTGGCATAGCCGCGTTTGCCAACGCTCAAGTGTCACCTATTCCTGGAACCCACTTCATCGTTAATAGTGTTCCCTCTCCGGCTGGAGATAAACTGGCTGCCACCTATGGAGAAAGAGCTATAACAGTTACCCCTCTGACCGGTTCAGAAGTTCAACGTGTAAGCTTTTCATTTTCAATATCTTTTAGGTGTATACCTGAACCATAACATTTGCAGTGGATCATATCGGATCCTGACACGAATGGCGCACAGTTTATAATCCCCGTTCTCGCTCCAAGCGAGGCTGCTGCTGCGCGTGACAACGACGTCAATGTTCTCCCCAAGAACACCTTCGTCTGGACTATCCGCAACCTCACCAGTGAATATTATACGTAAGTTTACTGGCGTAAAACACAACTCCCATTTGACAATGGCTTTCAGCATTGAGAGTCCTGATTCACAATTCTGGCGTCTTGATGATCCAGATGAYAATGTTAATGTCGTCCTTGGACCTAGTACTAGGAGCCGGACAGAGAACTGGGTTCTCGACCTGGTGATAATTTAAGCATAGTAAGAACTGGATAACCTGACATTGTTGCCGAGCTTCGCCTGATGTATTCAACTTTCGATGATACTGGAAGATTACCCCTGCGATTATCACAACCAGTGGGCAAGGTTTTCGTCAGGATGCTCCAAATTTCAGTGATAATTATTGATAATCTGTAAACATTTTGTATCCGTGCCGGAAGTTTCGTGATGACTCGGACTGATACCACGCTCGAATGTACGGTGCTTCTTTCAATTCAATGGAACTTGCGTTGGGAGCAGAATGTTTGTGTCAACGTTGACAAGATCCTGCCTCAGCCTACTGTCCTTCCAACCGCCTCGCTTTCAACGGGGCCTCAGGCGTCGCAACCTGCCCCTCCAACACATTCTCCCCTCATCCGGCTCCCGCTTAATTTGCCACCTCGACTGCGCCGGCCTACAAGTTGCGCTTCAAACGATCCGTCCTGCTCAACGGCCGTGGTCTACCTGTGTGCAGCCAATCACAATATTTCGGCACGACAACCTGAACATTCTCTTGCCTCCCTTGCGACTTGACCTGCTCGAGTTGCTCAGGCCCCAATTCAAAGTGGTGGGCAGAACGATTTGGTTCGGGATTTAACCGGTTCTGCCGGCGTGGCGAGGCTGCATCCCACTGATCATCATTAGGATTATTTCCTTGCCATCGACATCAGCATTATGCTCGCCTGTCAACTCCAAAAGCTTGTCAAATTCGGCATCAAGCTCCTCCATCGTGATTGACTCAGGGCAAGATCATCGCCGACGTCTTCGGATGCAGATGCAAGTGGTGGAACCCAGGCGAAATTGTTTTCAAGGTCTAAATCATTTTTTCGTGTACCACGGATCATCTTTATTCAGGAGAAGAAATGACGAACGATTCTCCGAATACCCAACCGTCACCGYACTGGCAAGAGGAAGGCTGAGTCCTGGCTAATGGTTTATCCATCCCTCTCCTGATCAGAAGTAAGAAGGTGCGGGATACCCGGAAAGCGCTATCCACTGGCACCCCTGCTTCGTTTCTCAAATTAGTACCGCCGGAAGCCCAGGATTGATATTTGTCAGATCGGGGAATATGCTCTTCCTTCGCCCTCGCTCTAAGGAACACACGGCGGATATGTAGAATCATGCCTTGCAGTTTAGTGCGAATGGATTACCGATTCCGCTTGATTAATTCGGAGGAATGGCTCGTGTATCTCTCGTGGCAACAACYCTGTCACCTCAACCTTCCATATTTCACCAACCGGTACGATGCTAGATATAGACCTTGATATTATAAAGACGCRAAATAGTCATGGTGCGGCACACGTGTAGCTCAACGATCAACTATTGATGAGCAAGAAATGACTTGAACATATAATAGTARAATCACTTCGTACAGACAGCTATAGATCACGATTATGCATACAAGAAGCTTTGAAACACCTATCAAGACTCTGTCTCCACCAACCCTCCGCTTATCATTGACATTCAGCGTCAGGCATGCACTACAATTTCATTGCCTCCCGTCCCAATTTCCGCGCTGATTGTAGCGATTGGTAACTATGAACCATTGTTAGAAGTTGGTACATTGGCATACACCAAAGCAAGCTCACTGATGTCGCCTCGAACGTCGTTAAATTCAGGACCTCTGAACTGGTCGCCGGAGGCATGATCAAACATACTCGGAGCAGGCTGCATATAGCTGTTGGACCCATGGCCAGGTGCAGGCCCGCTTTTTTCCGCTCGGGTTTCCTGGGCCCCAGTTATTGGTAACTATGAATCATTATGAGGAGTTTGTCTACGCTGGTGTAGTACACCAAAGGAGGCTCGCTTATTCTTCTAGCGTTCGAAAAATTACCTCCTCTGAATCTGTTGTTGTTAGCGCCCTCAAACATGTTCATGTTATGAGTAAGCCGGGTATCGCCGGACTCGTGGCCAGCTTCAGGTCCCCTGGTAGTCTGAGGTTGGGTAGTGTTGTTGGACTCCGTTRATGTAATGTGACGCATCATTAACGGTAGGGGTCGTGTTGCACTTACCACTGGTAGGAGTTCCGCCAAGGCTATYACTATTCGAGTTAGCGCAAGCAAACTTGGGGTCATAGGCATTACCGTTGACCTGGACCTGAGATTTACTCTCTGAGATTGAACAAATCCAAGTAGGAAGGTACGACATACCCGAAAAGTATTCGAGTTGTCTACTAGCGCCCCTGGTTTCGTTTGCCATACCGGTACCGCCAGAGGGAAGAGTATAAACGGTAGGAATGGCATACGTGCCTGTTATGTCCATGGTTAAGATTTATCAGGACAGGAATCGACATACGTCCACCGCGGCTTGCGGGCCTATTGGAAGGACACTGCGACATAGTTTGTGAAGCTAAGGACGTCAGTATATTCCTTCGAGCGAAGGAGAGGGAATGCACAGGTGTGTAGAATGAAAGTTTGTTCGGATGATTCGACGAGTGAGCATGGGGGGTGTTCACAGCTCGAGCAGATATTAGATAGGCGTCGTTGGGCGGCAAGACAAACAAGGTTGTATACCATATATCCAATTGTGTAACAAAGACCTGGGAAAACATTACGATCTGCAGTGTTTTTGTCTTGCCTTTTGCATTCGATRGAGGCCGCGTATTGTCCACTTATCACGAGTGTGAACAGAGCCGATCTCCGTTCTCGACAACACTAAAGCACGGATATTCTCCCCGGCGCTACGACCGCACAAAGTTGCGGCTCTGAGTGAGGCTTGAATATTTCTTGTCACCAAGTGACGAAGCTTCTAGATAAACTTTCGTCTAGCAACAACTGAGGGATACGTGTTATTGGTCTTGCCTTCCGTATTCAAATGAGAAATCGACTGCGAAAATCCGCGTGAGTCGYGCATTACGATAGTACAAAACATGATTGCCAAATTTATATATGATTGACGTTCCCGACGCTACTAGTGATCAAAGCACAGGTGAGTGTACATGGTTTTGTCAAGTTGATGATTGAATGCTGTGGAAGCCATTTGAGTTCAAGTATTCTGGGCTTTGCGAGTCATTGTTAAACCGCAGTTCCGTATGCCATCCGGAGAAACGGGCGGTGTAGAGACAAAATATTTCTTCAGCTACAGCGACCCAGTCCTTCCAAATAGYAAAACATCGCATTAGTGGCACCGATACGATTAGTTGGGCCGCTTCGCGTGCGTACCATCAAGGTGGTGCCCGTGATTCGGGAGGCTCCTCGCGTCCTGTATCTTTGCAATCCTTATCAGTTACCATACTGAAAATGTGAGGCTAAGAAATTTGTCTTAATCGGAATAAACATGGCCGAAAAGTCGAAAAGTTGCAGGCAGACGCAAGAAAGGAAGAAGCTAATGTTGGACAAAAAAAAGCCTATATCACTATCAGGGTGCCACTTTGATCATATGTCAGATTAGGAGGACACTTGGCCTTGTAATCRCTGGAATTTTCCGAACCTGAAATAGATTGCTGTGAATGCGCGGGCCGAAATTTGACCAGTGCTGTGTCGTCATTCAACCTCGTTTGACAACATAAATTAAGACTGCTAAGACTCCACCTAAAATGGAACCTCACCGTCATGACTCAACCAATAACATGGGGCCGAACGCACAAAGGGGTSGCAAACATCAGTCACATTAAGATCATATACGAAGGCATATATCATGCGAGCGCCCCGAAACTAACGGCTCTGACAAGGGCCGCATAGATAAAATATCAAAGGAATCATACTCGAACACTATAGCGATGTACAGACAGAGTACAGTAACAAAGAAAATGAAGAGCCTTCACTGCTGTTCGTATACATAAGCCGTTCCTCGGGAAGCCTATATACATGATTAGAGGGGTTCAAGATTGCAATGACATTTGTCATTTGCTTTAGGTCCTCTCGCCGCGGAGACGCCTGGCCAACGCGAGATCCTTGGGTTGACTAGAAAAAGTCAGGTAAGCAACAAACATAATTGAATACGTGACATACATAGTAACACCTAGAAAGAATGAAGCGTGTCAGGGCAATTCATCTCGAGCATTAGGACAACAATACATACGTTTCGCATGGATAGCAGCCAAGTTAGTGTCCTCAAAGAGGGACACGAGGTAGGCTTCGGCGGCTTCCTGAAGAGCCATGACTGCGGAAGATTGGAAACGTAAATCGGTCTGGAAGTAATTAGTAAGCATTCCTGAGTCACGTTAGGAACAAGGTACATTACCTTGAAATCCTGAGCAATCTCACGGACGAGACGCTGGAACGGGAGCTTCCTGATGAGGAGCTCAGTTGACTTCTGGTAACGCCTAATTTCACGAAGAGCGACTGTTCCGGGGCGGAACCTGTGTGGCTTCTTCACACCACCAGTCGCAGCCTGCGGAAAGGAGGTCTGAGTCACATCGTGGCGGCGGCGACGCTCTCATGCTTACCGCAGCCGTCTTCCTCGCAGCCTTGGTGGCCAGCTGCTTACGGGGTGCTTTACCTGTTTTCAAGGSCAGTTTACTTGGTATTTTGAAAAAACAAATTATATGACAAACCTCCAGTGGATTTACGAGCAGTTTGCTGGCAACGACGACGACGACGACGATAAGCAATTTTCGGGCTAATTTGACGACGATAAAGAGACATACCTTGGTACGAGCCATGAGTTATACGAGTGTGCGAAGTAGTAAGTGTTTGTGGCGAGCTGTTGAGTAAAAGCGAGGGGAAGGTGGTGGTAGGAGGCAAGGGCGTGGAGGAGGGGAGGGGCGGCCCATCGCTTGGAAACCCCCATCGCCCGTCTCCCACTTTCTCACGCTAAGGTCGACGCACGAGCCATCCAATTCTGAGCTCTTTTGAGCGCGGAAGATTGCTCGCCATGGCAATCTTTTCCACTTTCGGTGCCTTCCACTGCATAAATCCCAGATTTCTTTGCGTAATGTTTCGAATCCAACCTGTGCGCGTGTTTTGGACAAGTTTGAAGGGTGTGGGATGCTTGTGTGAGGCTGGAGAGGCACTGTATGGTTGAGGTCAAGTTGTCAAGTGCCGCGGCTCACAACCCGGAAGTTTCCGTTTATGGATTGTGTCACTCACAACATCATGTCGGACTCTCCGACAACTCTTTGTCACGACAAATTCCAGGCSCCAGTCGTATGAGGTACAGATGACCACTTTCGCCGCATTTCTCACCCAAACTTTTCAGAATGGGAGGAGGACAAGTTGTCTCCTCAAACACCATGGACACCAGGAGGTCCAAGCAATTCCACGGACGCTTAGCTGTTGATCAGCTCTTAATGAATTCCTCAAGTCGAGGAACGCAACCATGACTCGAGTGCTTCTCCATCTACGTCTTGTTCTTGGATGCCATGGCGGTACTATCATGATTTCTTATGATGGCTATATGCGTCTTATAACCAATCTTACAAGCTCATCTGCAGTGGRATGCTTTTGAGAGTTCAACTTGCCCTCCGCAAGGTTCCGTTAACCAATCTTGGCTTAGGGCAGAGAAAGCAAAATCTGGAGGTCCGTTCGTTTCGAAGACGGAATCGAAGACCAGCAAGCTTCCTGGCTGCCATGCTGCACTGACGAATCCGAGGACTTGCTGTTCTATCATCACTGCCACCTCATTACGCACAGCGTATTCAATGAAATGATTCTCCTTATATCCGATCTTTCTCCGCCGTACGTCACACTAAGGTCCAAGAAGCGGCGAAAACTATAATTCGGTCCGTTAAATACTACAACAATTACTAATGCAGATAACTGAATCCACGAATATGTGACTATCCAATGTACTCGCATACAAATTCCCAGAGATATACAGACATTGTGGCATGGAAACAGATTGGCGCGTCATGCACGCGCATCAGGGTCGTGTTGTTACAACAATGTTACCAGGTATCCTCGTGTCACCTAAGCAACACCCTACGTTCTGCACGTCAACAAAATAATCACCTCGATGATTGGGATACTTACTATTCGAGCGAGACGATGCGGCCTACGCATCGCCTCGACCGCACAGCATCTCGATCAGCCTTCTTCTCTCAACCACGGATCCTTCAGCACTCTTGTGTTTCCTCACTACAGCAACGAGCTCTTCTTTCAGTTTCGCCACTTCTTGATCCACTCTTTCCGCATCTCTCAAGATTGACGCTGCAACTTCACGGTATAATTCGGCTTTTCTCTCCGCTGCGCTTAGCTCTTGTTCAATCACAGCAAGCGATCGATCTACATCCACCTCCATCGGGGCGAGTGGACTTGGAGAACAGGGTGATATGCTCTCCTGGGCATGACGATCCAAAACGGATTTTGGCGCGCCGGGGCCTATGATGCTAGAGGGCGTACTTTGCCCTTGCACAACAGTGGATGCCCTTGGTGTCGGCGTTTGATCCTCGAGATGCCTCGGATGAGCCTCTGAAACGGTAGACCCTGCTCTTTCCCGGATCACGCGCGATGTGGATTTAGCGACAATGGGGCTTGACGCGGGCGCGGGCCCTCCTCCATAGTTACTGCTAGATGAGACAGCGCTTTTGGTATTTACCATAGGCGCCTTTCCACCTGACGGCCCGAGGGGTTTCACCTTCTTCTTGACAGGCCCGTGTTCGGCATCCAAGTCTGTATCTCTCTTCTTCCTCTTCTGCACAGTCGTCTCATCGAGTTTAGAGACTTTCTCCTTGCTTTCTTTTGCGTTCCCTAGTGCCCCTCCTTCGCGGTCCTTCTCATTTGCTTTCATTATCTTCCTCTGTTCTTTCATTGCCATCGCCGCCCCCTCCTTGTCTCCCTCCATCATCCCTCCGAGTCCCATGACGTTTCGCTTCTCTGGTGGTTTCTCCGCCTCCTTCGCCTTGTCGTCCCGCTTCTCTGTCCCGCTAGTCTTTTCTTTCTCCTGTCTTACTATATCCTTCATTTTCCCTTTTTCGTATGATTTGTCAGCTTTTACTGCCTTCTTTTCTGTCGGCTTCTCCACTCCTTTCGCTGGACTCTTCTCCTTCGCCAACCCAGTGCCTTTCTCTGTCAAATTTCTTCGCCTATCCTCGCCCCCTTCGTTCGGCGCCTCCTTTTTCTTTCCTTTCGCGCTTTGCCCAATAGGCACGGAGTCAGCGCCTTCTGCTAACGACTTTATCATTCTGATTCTGTTCTCTGAATTCTCGTCTGTCTCATTCCCGCCATCTTCAGTTAATATTCGGTTCTTAGGCCTTCGTTTCCCATTGTACGGTGCGAATGAGCATGACTGCTTGTCACGACGGCATTTCGTACATTTTAAATCGTGAGGATTATTTGATCGTTCGCAGATGGGATTATTACTAAATGACGCGCATCGCAGGCACTAGATAGCACATAAATTAGTAATAATAAGAAAAATGAGTAAGTATCGGCGCTACCTTCCCGTTAATCTCCTTGTACCAACTATTCCCGGACGGCATGGGCGCACCTTTCTCACGCTGATTGTGCTCCTCGTCTTCTGAGTCAGAGGTGTCCATCCAGTCCTCTGAGGGAGGGCCTACGGARGACGATGACGATCCCGAAACGTCAGCCGCCCAAGAACAGACTCGGTGGTCCCGATAACACTTGAGACACTTTTTGCTATTGGAAGCGGGCTCGCATATGGGGCTTGACTTCATATTTCTGCATCGSGTACACTATCATAAATGCGAATATGTCAAGATTATAGTAGCAGTCCAAAAATGATTGACAAACCTGTGCACGCCCTTTGGAGGCTTGGGCGTCGGTGCCCTTTGAAGAATACGGGCTGTGGGGAGCGGGTGCCGATGGCCCCGCTGCTATTTCGTCCCCCTCATCGACGCCGCGAACATTGCTCGTAGGCGCTGACCACATCTGGACGGCGTCCAGCTCGGGTGCAGAAGCACGACTGTTCGCTTCCCGTTCTCCGTTTCGCCGCTCGCCTTGCGTATGGGACTCGTCCATGTCCGACAATGGAAAATCGGATTCGTCAGTGTGTCGAGCCCGCCGAACGACCTGATTGAGTATGTGAACATCCGCGACGCGGGGGGAGATACACAAATAGCCCACTTGTCGTTGAATAAGACTAGTAGGGCTGCTTTCGGTAGACCCTGAGCTGAAGAAAATGCTCGTTCTGGGTTTCGGCGGCTTGCCTGGATCGTTGAAAAACACTTGACATTAGCGGGTCGCTCTGCCGTACGAGTTTGATAGGAAGCGCACCTCCAGTTGACTTCCGTGCCGTTTGCTAGTAGAGCGGAGCGGAACAATGAGCTCTTAGCTCGCGGGAAGCGAAGAATGTCCGTGCCTTTACGCGGTTCGGTTCCAACATGTGCGCTGAACCGAAAGGATTGACAGATTGACGCCCACTGGCGGACCGTGACGCGCTCGCCACATCGAAATGCCGAAAAATTGGCCGGCTATTTGAATTCTTTTTCTCACCAGCCGTGCCGAAGACCTTGCTGCTGATGCGCTAAACGTTCGCTTCGTTTGAGACCATCCGCGATGTTTTCTGGAGGTTGCAATGGCGTTGTGCTGCTATTGTGGACCGTTTGGGAAATGTTTCGGAYAATACCGGGTTCGCATGCTCTGCGGTACCCTGACTCTAGGTAGCTCTAGGTTCACTCAAGTACAGGAACAAAGGCGCTACACGTGGTATCGCGCCGTAATTATTAGAAACGACTAACCATAAACGTCTCTGCCCAAATTCATAACGTGAGTTTCATTTGGTCCATGCCGTGCGAAGGTCAGTCATTCGTTTCGAAAATCATATGATTCAGTACGGAATTCACATGAATAGTGCACACGCAGTATTGAGTTCGTCAGATCCACGCGAAATCTTGCCTTTCAACAATCATTCTGTTTGTCACTGATCCGAGCCCTCAATCAACCCGTTCGGGCAATTCATATTCTTGATTGGTGCGAATCATTAAATCGTTTAATATTGAATACCGAAACTAAAGTGCCGATAGACGCTTTTACCGTTTGACCAGAATAATCATTTGTTGGACTGCTTCCAACGCGACAATCGAGGTAATRCATTGAAGGATATGCGAACCTTGCAATGGCGGAAACGAACAAGAACAACAAAAGAATCTACCGTGGCCACGAGGTCGGGTGACCGGTGACCCTGGGGCCTGACCTGACCGCATATGATAATGGTCGGTCAGAAGACTTTGATCTTCCATCCGCGGCCTTAATCTCACATCTATTCGAGCGACTTGTCCTCAGCGTCTTCCGATCTCCTATATTACAACTGACGTTARAATTAGGTTCTGGATGTCGTGGGAAGTGCCGTCATAGGTTCTGCTTTCTGCTCCGAGACGTACAATTTAGTCCGACTAACAGAAGCACCGCTAATTCGGTCTCGCTCCACACGGAACTGTTTCTCGTTAATTGGAACATTAAAGGTAATGTGTAACTACCCAGATCCAGGTGTGTTGTTCGCATCTTTTGTTATGGAAGTCAATTGCAGGGCAATAGCAAACGTTATCGGCGTATTTTGATCCCCTGCCAATCTAAGCAGAGCGCTTGATGGCTTCTTTAAATGGCTTAGGCACTTACAGTCAGGGGTAAGTCAATACATGCTCAACGGCATACAGGAACGCAACTGTGTTCGGGAGTGTCAATCAGTATTGATAACCCTTGCACGACAGATAACACGCAGGCACCCACATTGAACAGCCTATTTCGAATGAAACMAAAATATTCTGAGCGCCCTATGATGTAAAGATCGAGAGACGCGCTGGTTGCGCGGTTTCTTCCACTGGAAACGGTCGTCAATGTTCAACTTTAAATTGTCAGCTAGTACACATTCATGATACCAACTATGATATCAGGGGAAGCAAATGCAGAATAACTCACGTCAGTTACGATTACAGGGGAGTCAGTGGAGTTGATGGTGGGAATTGCTGAAGCGATACTTTCTRCGCAAGGCCTCGCCAGAGCGCGCTAGCACCTTCGATGAAAACTCACTCAACAACATTGCG
This sequence comes from Amanita brunnescens Koide BX004, assembly GCA_001691785.3. Taxonomy (NCBI): domain Eukaryota; kingdom Fungi; phylum Basidiomycota; class Agaricomycetes; order Agaricales; family Amanitaceae; genus Amanita; species Amanita brunnescens. Next base: position 11,756 of record JNHV02000481.1, read on the forward strand.
GGTGACTCCACTAAGTGCGCGTCATTGATGTCATATAACTCAACTTGTACACTTTTTCACTGATAGGAATGTCAATCAGGACATCGGCCGTCTGAATGGCGCTAACAGGGTAGATAGAAGAAGTAAAAAGGGGTGAGCTCAYAACCACTGAGGCACGTCACTCATTTCTGCTCGTTGGGATAAGTCTCAGTTATGGTAATCAGGATTCCACTTCCCCAATGGGCGAAATTGGATTTACGGCGATGGTGGYCAACCTAACCCTAAATGTATGTTGTTCCTTGCTTTAATTTAATCAATCTCACTCCTGAATATTTAGATGCCCGGAATACCGTTCCCCACTTTTGGCAATTGCTRACATAGGAAACAGCACATCAAGGAGTGAGCTCGTCAAATATTTTTCCTGCAGACAGCGTTTTGAAATTGGTATTCGTATCCATGCCACCCTCGTTACCTGGCGGCCTGAGCCTTCACACATGAACCAAATATCCAAGAGGCCAAAAAGAATGAATTGCCTTGTAACATCGAAACAAATCAAGTGCACATGTCGCAGGTATATGAGATATCATTCATACATGATGGTATAGTGATCACTAAGAATGCAAAAGAGAAAAAGTCGTCACAAATACAAGGTCGTCAAAAATTGTATGTCCATCCATGAATTATTTCGGATCCATCCTTGACGTTAATTCTTGTTTGAAAGATTCAAACTTCTTGCCCTCATTCTCCGCCTTTTCTACTGTCTTGACGAGTTTCTCCTCTCTTGTTTGTAGCCGCTGCTCCATGCCCAAGACTAGTAGTCGAATGGATTCAATATGAGCTAGGGTGGCGTCTCGTGACTGCAGCGCAGGATGCATAGACCGTTCATCTAGCTGACCGGATGAACCAAGAATTGTGGAATCGGGGTCTGCGAAAAASGTATTGGAGGCATTGCTCAAATCGTTCGATTCGTCCAAAATTTTGGAGCTATTCAAAAAAGGAGAGAGCGAGGGCGAATGACGGGAGGCAGGACCCATGATCGACGATGCGATAGATGACGAGCGGTGGTGCCCACGACGCGTAGTGAAGGGCGCAACGGGAGCAATATCAAGTGAAGACTGCCAGTTTTCCCCAGCAAGGCGCGCAAGCTCTTTTTCAAGCTGCTGGATACGCATCTTCGCTCTGAATGAATATGAAGCCGGTTCAATGCTTCGTCGTAGGATACCAAATAAATAAAAACCTTTCAAGTTCTCCCATACACCTTTCATTCTCTCTTTGCGATCCTGCAAGGATAAGTTCCAAATCCTTCCTTTCCGCTTCGTAAGTTTGAAATTGCTCTGCGGATGGTCGGACAGCCAATTGATTTTGAAGATTGTGTATATGATCACGTAGCTACACGTATGGATGAACGTGACGAACCGAAATTAGTATTATTTCGTACGTGTAACTGTAGCTACAGCTACCTTGTCGTTCTCTCGGTCTTTCTCCAATAACTGTCGTCTCAATACGTCTTCGTTCGTTTCACTTCCTTCACGTAGAACTCCGATATCATCTGATGTAAGTGCAATGGATGGCCTTGGGAGGTGTCTTGTCTGTGTACGCCTCATTGAATGGCGTCCTGAAGTGGCAATGGCAGGGATGGACCAGACGCAAACAAAGACAAATACTACGTTAACGAAACCATCAACTTGAATCTGTTGAATTACTTAGGCGCCAATTCTGCTGCATCTACAATGATTCTGAAATTACAACCCTGGCCTACTACCATGACGGTCAAACGGAAAGCTGAGCAAACCCAACTTCTTTAGCGTCGACGTCAAACACCGTATACACATTCTTCATAAAGCTGGGAACAGGTTTTAGCTTTCAGGAGAACATACAAGTCAATAGCAAAATTCACCTGTCGCCCAACAACCATACGCTATTTCCAAATCCTAGATTCTGCGCAGCAAGCGCACCAACACATGTCGAACTCCCTTCTGACGTCATTCCCAGGTTGAAGCTACTCCATGTCATCAACGYTCGCAGAAGTAACAACAATCCGACTTACTTGTCTGCAGTGACAGCCCATTCCCGGCCACCCCACCCAAATGATACATTCGGAATACTATCACATGGGAACTCATACAGTCCAATCGTCGGATCGAACTGCTTGCTTCCTGGAACATGCTTATATACACTGGCCACCCGATCGGGCGGGCCAATCATAGCAGTCGTTCCGCTATCGATTATGGTTTCAAAGTTGGCCTCGACTTGTTTTCCATTGACGGTGATGTGAGCGTTGCCAATTTGCCAGAAACCGCGGTCCGACGAAAGAGGGTGCCACTCGATGGATCCGGTGAACAAGCTATCATCAGGCCTCCCAAGATGCAACTCAGAGTTCGTGCTGGCGAGGTAGAAGCCGAAGGACGGGCCTTCGACCGAATGTTGGTGCCAGGCGGTCTGGAAGAAAGGGTTGCGTCCGAGCTGCGAAAGGGCGGGAAAGGCCATTCCAAGGATCCTAGTTCGTATCAGCTCATGGCCTAACCAACGGCGACGACCTTACCCATCCGTTGGATCACCCGCGAACGTCCCCGAGACGTTGCTTGCGCCTGCTAAAAATTGACCATCTGCCTTGATACCTGCCACGACCACCGTATCGGTGAAGATGCTCCCGTTCACGCTTGATCCGTCACCATACGCAATCGTAAAACCCCCCGGCTGGCTCCGGGATGTACTCGATTTGGAAGGATCGTATCGTTGTTTCAAATTACAAATAGGCGTCTGGCACTCGATCGAAGGAATCCAAAGGTCAGAGGAGCCCGTATCAAAGTCGATAGCAAAGGATTGATGCGGTGTACCGATAGARGCAACACCTGTCCATTCCGTATCTTGATTCTGGTCTGTCAGAGGTTCGGAGCCCTTTCGACGAGCAGAGAGAGCACGGGAAAAATCTAGAGCAAAGCTTGGGTTAGCGATGGGCTTGACTTCCGCACCCTAATTGAGAAYGGGTCATGATTATTGAAGAAAAAAAGAGGTAATGGCAAACGGTACCACGGGGAAAGCTTTCTTGCCTTTATTGCGCTGAAGATTGATCATGTTCTGCCTGTGCTTATTCTTCGCAGCCGCGATAGAGCGAACAGCCTTTGCATAATCAAAGACACCATCTGAGCGGATCAAGCCACTTCGTTTTGGGAGTGGAATGGTTGTGATCGACTTGTCAGTTCGAGGACGTGGACTGGGATGGGCGAAGCTGAACAACGACAACGTGGCCGCGACGAGGAGAATCAGGGTGGCTCTCTTGAACATAGTAGCGCTACGACGGGGAAGAGGAAAAGGGAGGATCTGAGTACTTTATATATCCACTGAACAGTTCATTGTACCAGCTGACTGAACCATGCCAACTTAGGTTCACCTGTGGTCGAATAAAGGAATGAGTCTCAAACACATGTCGAGGCAAACGGCGGCAATACAGGGCTGTCTACCTGGTCAAGGGGTCTGAGAGGAAGAGATACGCGTAAAGAATTGGAGTACATCGATAAACGAAGTTCTTGGCACTCGCTTCTTGGTCATTTTGCTGTTAAGCTTTGCGTTACACTGGGCATTCGTGAATGAATGATGATATCAGTGGCTTGTAAGCATAACGTAGGTTTCAATACGACATCTCGCATAGACCACTGCCGTATCAGTGGTTACATTTAATGACACAACAGACCTGAGAATCAAATCTGAAACGCTGGGGAATGTCAACAAATCGCGTCCTTATCGTAATAATGACGTATTTGAGCATGAGTTACTGCTTTACAATTACAGTTGAAGTTATCGTTTTCTATATATATATATATATATATACCTGTAAAATAGTTCAAAATAGCGGACGAGGAGTGTCAAACGCCCTTACTGTGTTTTACATCTATGTTCAGCCCTCTGCCAATCCCTCTTCCACTTTTCAACTAATTCCACTTCCTAGCCAAYGCCTGATCTTTTCCTCGTCTTCATCACTTGGCCTGTCCAAAACAGTAACGCTCC
>JNHV02000482.1:0-15753 GCA_001691785.3 Amanita brunnescens Koide BX004
GCCACGGGTGGTGATTTTAGTTCGATTCCACATTTGACGGAGGGCGGGGCCGAGGAGACTCGGATAATAGGTTTTGCAGAAGAGAGCAAGACAGCCATTTTGAGGAAGGGAAGGGGGTACGAGCACCTAAATGAGCTTCCTCAGCTTGACTTGAGGGGTCGTTAATAAGAGCACGTCCAATTTTGTACCATTACATATTTGCSWTTAATATGTTATCTTATTGATGTAATTGTCTTGTCTTTCATGTGTGAGGATTAAAGATACACAGACGCAGCAGTTAGAGTTGCCCCTGGGTTCACTGATGAAAAGACGACGGCGGGTTTATGATCCATCTAACTGGCGACATTAGCCACTGGAAGAGCATAGAAGGAGCGCGTATCGGACCATGACTGAGATGTGATTGGGTCGCATTTACATAAGCGTCAATCACGAGACTATTAATAGTACAATTTCATACACTGCTATTTATCTTTCGTAAGAGAAACTTATCGTACACTCAATTGATCGTAAAGAAAATACCCAGGAAGACTTTTGTCTACCGATCAAAAGTGATAGAAAGAAGAACTTGTTTCTCAAGCCCGATTGGGAGGTGTCGCACTTTATGTAGAGCCAGAACTGCGCCCCCATCATGAGTGCCACACAGACGACACCCCCAACAACACCGCCTGCCAGTGACTGATATAACAATTGACTTACAGATAGGAGGGAAGAGTAACACGTCAGCCAAACCTTCCAATGCCTTGTTATCCAAGCTGGCGAACCACTGTGAGGTCGCCCTGATGATTCTGTGAGATGATTAGATTATTGTTGATAATTCACGTTACGATGATTGGTTTATTTGTTCTCCAATCATAGGAACACCGATGCTTGGTCCGCTTAATTTTGACTAGATGTCCCTTGCCCATTAATATTTCTACGATGGCCTTGCCACCATCTCCRGGCACTTATTGACCGTAGAGAAGCTTGCTGGGTCTTGTTAAACGACGGACACCAGGTCCTTCGAGAAATTTCTGGCTTTGGCGGACTGATTTCTGGGCCTGGGCTTGCGGTTGTGCTTAGGTCAAGGGTAAGCGCTGAGGTCCGAGCTGAGCCCTGGAGAGAGTGGCGCGGAAGCTACGGAGGCCGAGCAGCCCTTGTTGAGCTCTCCGCGCGAGGATGACATGACAGCTGCGAAGCTTTGTATTGAGTCAGGTAGGAGAGACCCAGGAGAGCAGGATTTAACTTGAACGACTGCCATGAGGGTCTTGGTACGATTGGGCTCGAAGAGCTTAAACTCGGGGAGGGAAGTTCAAGTGAGACCATTATGAGAGTCTAGACAAGATCAGGCCGCCTTCACCAAAACAACGAACCGGATCTTTGTTTRAACCGACTGGGCAAGCACCAGCAACGAGAAACGCCAATTCGCGAACGCCATCTGAAAACTTAACAGCAGGCTTCCCAGCTACCGGGGACGTTCAGCGCCTTACATAAGGCCTTACTCGCGCCCATCACATGCATCACATGCCACGCAATCTCCAAGGACCCACCCGATCGCCTCCCAGGCTTCGCAACGCAATGCAACTGCTCCGAAGAACACTCCTTCCAGACTCGTTCCCACTCCTTCTGTCTTGCTCTATGGCCGCCATAACGCCAGGAGCAAGTGATCTCGGGACTAATAGCAGTCCGATGATGTGAATCACATTGCGTCAGCTTCTAGCATAGCCGCTCTAGCCACCCCGTGTATATAATCATTTTCTGTGCATTTCGGAACTCTGCACTCAACCTCCATGACCGCCAGCTTGTACGTCGCATTTCAATCGATCACTTACTGACTCGGAAGTCCACACGATTCCCAGAATATTTGATTCGGACGAGTCCGCCACCGGTATTGTGTCATTGGTGAGCATCTAACTGGGCAATAGTGTAAGACGAGCTCTCGTCATTCAATTTTAGTTCGCTGGCAACGTGATAAACCTATTCCTGTACGGCGCCCTGACTGTGCAATTCTGTATATATTTTATGCCTCAATATTCGATCAGATCATTGCTAACTTTGTGCAGATCTGTATTACACATCCTTTCCTCTGGATCCACCGCTACTGAAAACGATCATATATCTCATCTACGTGACAGAGACTGTCTGCACCATCCTTTTGACATACGATCTCGGACATTTCATGCTTGGCACTTCCCCCTACTTTGAGTGGACCATTTCTTTGATAGTCATCCCGGTAGGCGGAGGAATAGGTGTGTAACGCGTTATTAATTACCCCGAATTACTTAATCGGAAATGTAAAGTGGCATTTTTAACCCAAGCTACGTATGCTTATCGCTTTCGGATCCTCTCCGAATTAAAGTACGTCTCATGGTGCATCGGTGCGGTACGCAAATCCGATATTACACATTGGTCCTTAAACAACCTCGTCATGCAGTTTATTGTGGCAGACCTTACGGTCGTCATTGTCCTGGCACTAGTCATGCCTTTGCATTCTCTTCAAGTTGCCCCTGTGCGTCACTCCGACATGCCTGGCGCTTACACTGGCTGAGCAGTAGCTTTTCAGGTATGGGCTTCCGCCTCGCTGGCCATTGACATCACAATTACTGGTATCATGATCTGGTCTGTACGTGACCAATCTAGTCATCAGACCCTTCCTCTCCTTACATCCATTCTCAGCTAACGAAAAACGAGGTACTTTCCAAACAACTCAAGTCTAAAGTAACTCGTCTGGTCCACCTCGTAATGGGGACGGGCGCCCTAACAGGTATGTTTAATTCGTTCTTTCAAAGTATTGTCGCGTCTGAGYGGGTAAAATGAGCTGCAATAAACCTCGTCACCGTTATTTTAGCTTCCCTGGGGTCTCGTGCCGTTTACGGACCAGCAATCGTTCTATCCAAGCTCTATGCCAATTCGATGATGGTCTTCCTCAATGACCGCATCCCATCTTATCATGGTCGCGATGGCCAAATAGCATCAGAAATGGTGACCGGAGCGCTCGGTTCAATTCATTTTGCAACAGCACCGGGGCCGGCGGACACCGCACAAGAACAACTAGCTTTGGATGAAGGCTGCAATAATGCAAGTTGTACGTCGGTCTGAATGGCGGTTGAAGATCCCTCTAAACCCAGTAGCTTTCCTACATGAAAAGGGAAACTATTATTGATGAYAGGTGTCATGTAGGGAATAAAAAGATGAGGGTTGTGTTGAGAACCAAAACATCRTATCGATGCATTGGTTTCTACTTGAGTCATCGATGCTCCAGTGTATATACAATCAGAAATACGGTAATACTTAATAGATTAACTACGRTAATCATCAGTTTAGTAAATTTTCACGCCACCTGTTCCTCCTCGAGTAGAGCGTCGAGAAACCAAAGACGACTGTCCCACGGAATTAGGCTCGGGTTATGTTCCCCCTCGCGCTTCGCGGTCCCAATTCATAATCAGAGAAGGACGAAGGTTGTGTTCCGCTATCGGATGGAGTTGGTTGGTTAGGGTGCTGGCGCCGGCCATTGCGGGTGGAGCAGGCACAGCATTAGAACTTGAGCTGTCGCGGAATCACGGTGTCGGGCAGAGTTCGAGGGGCGAGAGGATCTGGTGCATTGCAGACTGAAGTGGAATTTCCGCATTTGGCAACACATCAGCGAAGTTACGTCATTGTGACCGCATCTTTTGCAATGCTGGCGACCTCGTTCGTTTATGCAACTGAATCTTGACAGGAAAGGCAAGCCGGGGGTGCCCGCGATAACACCGTGGTATCCATTCAAATCGTAACGCAACGCACTGAGTCCCAGCAGTCGATCAACACAACACCCAATGCCGCCGCGGGTAGTTCGGTCCAAATCAGATTTTCTTTCTTGATGAAGTTGACGCGTCTGTCGCATACATTTCTTCGTACTCTTCAGTGTCAATTCTAACAGTTAAAAACAGAGAGGTGAAGGGACTTGGGAGCTGTATATTGATTTCACGTGTTTTTGCGGTGGCTGTCAGCCACCGAATTGGTATAAATTCGACTATTCCATCGTCAACCATCCATTCTTCCTCTCCTTCTTCCACTCACCTCGCACTTTGTATTAAGCTGAGCGCCTTGAATGCAATGTATTTTTTTTAATTTTCTCTCTCTCATTTTTCTGATTGTTTTCCAATGGTTCTGTAGGCTGCCGTCCGATTTACGTTCTTGCCAACCTCGCCTTCGACGCCTTGGTATTAAAAGTATGGACGGTGCTTATAGAAAACGGTGCGTCACTGTTTGACTTGTCGTCGTCCGAGAATATTTGCTCCGCCTCACGGTCTCGCCGGCGATCATGGTGTGGGTGCTAAATAATTCTTGGGGGGCCGTACGGAGTGTTCAATGCCTCTTGAGCGTTCTCTCTGTGGAGTACCAATGTGGCGTGAGCCGGCCATTGCCGTCGTTGGACCCAGCCTTTAAGTTGTCATTTCGGACAATGACGCACTCAGCATGAATAACGGCAATTTCATGCTGATAAAAATCCTTTTTAGGCTGTGAACTTGACCGACAACAAATTTTGCCACAATTTCAAATTGCGTGTCCTCGGCCTCGCGCGTGTGTTCCGACTCAAGTATGTCTTTATTTTTTCTTTCTCCTCGCTCCGTTCTGATTATATTTTCTCCAATGGCCCTAAAGCTCACCATATTGTCTACGTCCTCACCAACCTCACCTTGACATCAACGGGGAGTCTTAACGAAAACGGTGCGTCACTGTCTGGCTTGTGTCCGAGTCAGAGAATATATGGCCCGCCTCGTCCTGCCGGCGGCCTGGTTCGGGTGCTGTATTCCTGGGGGCTAGACGGAGAGCATTAACGCCGCTTGACGTCGTAAAGGGGTACCAATGTGGCGTGAGCCGGCCACTGCCGTCGTTGGACCCGGCCTTTCGAGCAGTGATGCACTCAGCATGAGATTTTATAAATTTCATGCTGAATAAAAAATTGTTTTCTAGGTAATGAATCTGATAACGGCATGTTTCCCCATAAATTGCGTAGCGGGTATTTAGCAGTAAGAGTGAGCCACCGATTGATTCACGTAATCTTCATACTGACAAATTCACTTTTTAGATGCGGTTAGTCAGCTAGTCGGGGAAAATGGAGCTGCCAAATGTCTCCGAGATGAATTTGGTAAGTGATAAATATTCTGCTATTGACTATTCTGGCGAAGTTGACTTTGATGCGTCAGACGCAACGCTGCTTGTTCCTCATCGTCATGTGTATTGTTGGGGATCTGGGGGTAGTAAACCGCTCGAAGTTGGGTTGGACGTCTTACGTACAAGAACTTGAAGAACCTGATGACATGCACTATTTTTGACTGCTCCTGGGTGGCGCGCACGCCACTGCAACCATCCTTCGGAACAGATGTTATGAAATAGAAAGATGGAGTAAATGCGAAAAGTTTGACAGGTCAGCCTCAGGCTGCAAGCGGTTTCGGAGGTTGCGATCAAATTGTGTCGGACATTGCCGAGAGCTGTGAATGTGTGATGCACTAGCACTTCAACCATCAATTCCATCAATTCACTAGCAAGTTCCCTGGACAGGCGTGTCGAGGGGTTTGAACGCACTGCCAACCCGCCAAACCAAAAATCCAGCTCTTGGAGCAATCTATGGCGCGAGGGACGTGGTATAGAGACGCAAATGAAGGCGCTTGAAGCCTAAAGGGTACACAATGGAAATCATGGAATCATTCATCACAATCAATCAGCACTAGTGGAGAAGGTTCGGAATTTTTTTTTCGCGGCAACAATGCCGCCAGAAATCAAAGAGCAGGGCCTACCATGGAGTATGACTCGTACGACGCAGTGCTTCACTGGTTGTTCCRTTCGGTATGTGTATCCTCAACATATCTCGCTCTTCTATTTGTTTCTGACTGTCCATACTGTTCCATAGACACAAGGTGACGCGTGGTTCGGGCCATCCGAAGAAAATATTGCCGTGGGTGTCTGCCTACGCGTTAAGCTTGGTCATTTTAGAGTATTTCCATATGAAATTCCGCATCTGGCGCCATTCGAAGCGGCCGTACGATCCCTCGATCCCCTCGTTGCTGTCAAGTTGCGCACTGCTGCTGTGCACTCTTCATTCGCCTTAGTGTAAAGTGCATCTTATGTGGTTTCTCAAAAACACGCGTTTGCTAACTTTCTGCGTAGTCCAGAAGATGCGACTGGTGTCTCTCTTGATTTTMATACTCGGATACAAATTCTAGACTCTGTTACCCATTTACCAACGGCTGATAAGAAGCAATGTGGAGCTCTCATCGTAAGTTTACTCGATTGTACTTTCAAGAACTAGTAGATGCATTTCTAACTGATTTGTCGGTTAGCGTGACGAGCGCGTTCTTATAGTATGGTCAGACAACCTCGATTACATCGTCCCCCAATGCAAGGAATTCGAGGAGAAGCTAGTGAAACTCGCTTGGCGTTCACGACCTACAACCGGGATATCCTCGGTCACAGGAWCTCATTTGTCATTCCTCTATCCCTCTGTGTCTGACTTAAACGATTCAACGGAGGGATGCCGACTTCTTGAGGAGGCGATTCCTGCGTTTGACGCCGCCGATGTAGCATCACCACGCCCGCGCAAGCGCGGCTTTTGGAATTGGAAGTTGTCGAAAGGGAAGAGCTCGCCTCCAAAGTCTGGTTGGGAGGAAGTGACTTCAGGCCCTCAGGCACGTCCAATACGATTGTTGGCCCCCGTATACATTGGGTCTGCTGCCGCCTTGTCGCTCTGTGAGTAACACTACTTACACGCTGCTATTCTTTAAAATTCATGGGTTGCTTTTAATCATAGACTCCCTCGGGGGTGGCGTGGCCGTGCTTTTATCGGAGTTTCGACTAGATCAAGATTACCTTCGATTTGCATCACTCGCGTCGGCGCCCTTCCTATTTTGTGTTGGTTTGGCAAGTATTTATAAGTTGACTGAGGCGATGTTTAATTGGTAAACAGTTCTTTTCACTTCAGATTATTTTAAATGTATTATATATGTATGTGCCTGATTCTGTTCGGTTCAAGATGGATACTGAGGCTCTTATTYTAGCATTGGCCCTGTTACTCAATTTCATGAAAATTCTCGTTACTACTCTGGCACTAAACCAGAGCCTAATCCTGAAGTCGACGCTAATTTACCTCACGTTACACTTGAAATGCCGGTTCATAAGGAAAGCCTAGAGGAGACCATGTAAGTCTCGCCCGCATCGTCACAACTGCAATTTATATCCCATGATCTCTTCCAATTTCAGTGCACCTTCCGTATTTTCCCTCAGAAGGGCTATGCAAAGCTATGCCAGACAAGGAGGCACTTCGGCAATCTTCATCCACGACGATGGCCTGCAGCTAATTTCGAAAGAGGAACGTATAAAGCGTATAAAATTTTACGCTGACCACAATATCGGCTGGGTAGCACGCCCACCACACTCCAATGAACCCGACGGATTCAAGCGTGCTGGTCAATTTAAAAAGGCCTCGAACCTGAATTACGGTCTCAGAGTCGGTGTGAGCTACGTCTTGGCTATACACCATTTTTAATTGCCTCTTAGTTGTCTTTGATGATGGAAAAACATCTTCAAGCCCTGGAAGCAGTTGGTGAAAAGGATGGCGAGGATGGCCAACCTTTACTGGAAGACAGGGCTCTTGAACTAGCCGTGGACGAAATGTTTCAAGAATCGGGGGGAAAGTGGAGACCCTGGGCATATAATGCAAGAGCCCTTCGAATCGGAGAGATCATCCTCTTGGTCGATTCGGATACTGTCGTTCCTGACGATTGCTTGAGAGATGCGGCCCGCGAATTGACGGAATGTCCAGAAATAGCAATCATCCAGCACGAGTCCGGTAAGGATTGCCTTATATATGTGCTCATCCATTTTCCAACTTTGTTCGAGATGTCATCCAGGTGGCACACCATTATTTCGAGAACGGGATCGCCTATCTCACTCGACGGATCAATCAATGCGCTTCGGTGGCTTGCGCAAATGGCGATGTTGCTCCTTTTGTCGGCCATAATGCTTTCCTAAGATGGTCTGCTCTCCAAGATGCTGCTTTSGTCGATCAAGATGGCGTGAAGAAGATCTGGTCAGAATCCAACGTGTCGGAGGACTTTGAGTTGGCCTTGCGACTTCAGGTAATGTTGACGGAAACGATGACAGGCTACATGTGGCTAAATATGAGCAATAGCTGAAAGGGTACGTCATCAGATGGGCAACGTACTCTGAATGCGGCTTCAAAGAAGGTGTATCTTTGACAGTCGACGATGAACTCAATCGGTGGCAGAAATATTCTTATGGTATGTGATCCACCCACCGGGCCGTATGGAACACCGAGAAAAGATCATAGGATGTAACGAACTCATCTTTTATCCTTTGGTACAATGGTGGAGAAGGGGCCCCATTAGCATACATCTCTGGACGTTCTTCTGGTCTAGCGTTCCTGTCCACTACAAGCTTAGCGTGGTTTCCTATGTGTTCACCTACTATGGTCTCGCTGCATCAGCCCTTCTTTCTGTGTTGAACTATCTCCTCCTTGGCYTAACAGTCAATGTGGACGGTTATTTCCAGCACAATTTCGAAAATTGGCTCACGTGTAACGCCCTCTTCATTGGCGCCAGCACCGTTTGCTATGCGATCCTGGAGTACCGCCTGGGCAGACGCGACTTTATYTCCGCCTTTGTCGAAAATTTGAAATGGGTTCCATTCTTGTTCGTCGTCTGTTATGTCTCCAGCGAAGTCTGACATGTTTGCTCAGGTTCTTTTTCTTTGGCGGCTTGGGTATACACATCATTACTGCGTTCCTTGCACACATGTTCTCTTATAACATGACATGGGGAGGTACCAAAAAGGTTGGCCAGGTTGGCCTTTGTTCAATTTCTATCCTCTAATTTCGCTTTTCCTATAGGAAGTCGAAAGTTCCAACTTCTGGAAGGAAGTTCCCAAGATTGTCAAACGATTTTGGCTGGCCCTCCTCTTCAGTGCCCTCTCGTTAGCTATGATTGTTGTATTGTCTACCTCACTGGTTCCTCCTAGCTGGAGAATTCCAGCAGCTTGGGGCGCGATATATCCTGTTGTGTGCGTGAGTCTCTTTGAAGCACGCTCAGCGTGTCTTACTCTTTGCCTTCACAGATTCGTCGCGGCAGGACATATATTATTCCCAGTGAGTACAGTTTCTACGCCACGTCACTACAATCCAACCAACCTTGGCAGATCGTCTTAAACCCTTGGCTCATGAGATTCTCGTAAACTTATTCTCGTCTTATAATTAATTATGTTTCCCCTGGACACAATCAGTCATTTATCGGTACATTAGCGGATCCCATTCCACTCTGGAACTTTTTTCTGGGATTAATTATGGGGCTCCATYTCAAATTAAGCCTGTAGCACATTCGCACGTCATGCTTTCTTAACCTCTGTACGTAGATGTAGATCTATGCGCAGAAGTCGCGCTCACTCTCCAGGCAATGGACTCTTACATTCGCAAGAACCCCGAACTGACCGTACGGGGACTGTACTCCCTGCACAAGGAGTTTACAAGAGAGGCCAGAAGATGCAATGCACAGTGGTGAAATCTGAGCGTCTCGATAATTCCATTGATAAGTTTAGGGCTGGAGCCGGGATGTCTCGGAGCCTCAGAAACGAGAAATGACAAAAACATTGTCAGTATCCGAAAGAGTAGCACACCGAAAGAGCAGCGTAAAGAAAAGGCTATTCACCTCCTGCCCATAGCCATCATTTATTCACATACGGCGTATATGTTTCCAAATTCAGTTCCATGAGTCAAAAACCTGTTTTACATAGACATTTAGCTTGCATTCATGATTGTCTATGGAGATGAGCACAACCTAAGGTTAAACAAGGGAGCGAGTGGACACTGGGACCACGCCTGCTTACATCCTAATTTTGTAATCAACACGCTCAATGTCAATTGACCTTGAATGGATAAAACTCGACTCATCTCTTGCCTCTTACCTCATTGACATCCTCAATCGCCAACTCGCCAATGTTGAGCGGCCATCCTTCATAGGACCAGTTGAAATCACTTCTCTGGATTTTGGTTCGGCAGCGCCGGATGTAGAACTGGTGGATTTGCGTGACATTTACCGTGACTTCCTAGAGGATGATGACGAAGGATCGGAACGCGCGCTAGGGCGAGCAGGCGAAGGTGCTGAGGAGGAGGACGAAGGCTTCGAGTGGGTTTCTCGTCGTGCTGGAGCCGCAGCAGCGCTTGACATGGGGCGAGACGAGTTTCGCCAAAGGCTTGCTTATCAACACTTGCCGCCGCATGTACGACACAGCTATGGACTTGGCAGGCCTCCAGATATGTTCTCTTCTAACCCTTCCCTACGTTCGCCTCTGGATTCATGGGCAGTCAGTGGCGTCCCAGGCTTGGGCATGAGTATACCTGACCTGCGATCCCCCGTGCCTTGGCACGCCCTGCGCTCACATGCTTCAACTCCCAGTAGCGGTGCAAAACGACGGCAGACTCTCTCTGAAGGCGTCATTGATCCCGCAGACCTCTTAATGAACATGCCCTCTTCGCTGAACACCGAACCTTCTCAAACTACGCCTCTGGATCCACACACCGATGGCCAAAATCCGCACCCAAATTTGCAGCTCCATCTACACGTCGACTGGCACTCTAATCTGCGCATCAATCTCACCACGTCATTGTTGATAAACTATCCTTCCCCCGAATTCATGTCTCTCCCGATCAAACTCTCTGTGACAGGTTTTGTGTTTAATGGCGAACTCGCGGTAGCCTACGAAGGCGAACGCAGTAGGGTGCACCTGTGCATCCTGGACGATATGGACCCGTACGGACCTACCGGCGACCGGGCGAAGCGAAACTCGACGGGTAGCACTCCTCCCGATTTAGATGAAGACGCTGCCGTTTCTGGGATACCCACGCGCTCATCTAAACCTCTACGCGTCGGTCAGCGGTTGCTGCCGTCCATATACATCGAGAGCGAGATTGGGCAGACGAATAAACATGTTTTGAAAAATGTTACAAGGGTAGAGCGGTTCATTCAAGACGTTATTCGGAGAACAGTGGAGGAGGAACTTGTTTTTCCTAATTTTCATACTGTCATCTTGGGGGATGGTTGAATGGTCGTTCAATGTACTTAAATGAAAATTTAACACTGAAAGGTTGAATACATGTGCCTGGATAATTTGTTGCACGAAAGCAACTAAATATAAAATATGTGCTACGATCATGGATAGATGAGCAGAAATATAAATCATCTCGATTTGTAAAGTAGATTGGCATAGTGGATTGTTCGGTCAATGAAAGTTCGTAGTCGTCGATTGTGATGAAGTGCCTGGAGTAGCGCAATCTGATACTTGCTAGATGAGTGAGTTCGCGCGAAATAAGAGGCAAACTGCGTACCAGCTTATGAAGCAAACCTTGCTGCATAAATACCAATACTCTTCACAGCGAACACGTGTATTGAGAACGTTGCTGGCTGGAAACGCATCGTTCTTAGGCTTGATCTCCAAATCCGGTATCATTCGTCTACGCACTTGACAGTAGGCGCCGCGGGTGTAGTATCATGCTGCAGAGCCCGTTCGCCTAAAATATATGGGGCTTGATCACCTCTGAATTCACTATCGTCCTGCTCGGACGTCAGAACACGCCTTATTGTCATGAAAAGGCACATACCATATCATACTCTTTGATGGACAGGGAGACATAGCGAGCATAGGGATGAAACCTGCGAATGTAGGAAGAGCGGTACGTGGGAAGCCGAAATGAATAGGGCATATTAATCTCCTCGTATGCAGGAAGATGGCGCATGACTGTTTCGCTTTGCGTCGGGGGTGAAAGGTTATTAGGATCCATAGGAACACGTTGAAATGGGGCGGA
Organism: Amanita brunnescens Koide BX004; assembly: GCA_001691785.3. Classification (NCBI taxonomy): domain Eukaryota; kingdom Fungi; phylum Basidiomycota; class Agaricomycetes; order Agaricales; family Amanitaceae; genus Amanita; species Amanita brunnescens. The sequence continues at coordinate 11,828 of JNHV02000482.1, forward strand.
CACAAAAGAACGGATGATAGTTGGTCAAGGGCGGGGGGAGGAAAAGACTCGGAATATTTTCAGGGTTTTGAAAATTTTGCTTTATACTGCACTGGCCCCAGCGGTATATACCATTATGGTATCCCCGCAACTATCATAGGCACATATACTGATCGCCGCATTTAGGCTGGAACGATCACGTCAATGATCGCAACCCCCCGATACCAGAGGGATACCGGAAAAGTTTTCGGGCGCGCTTCGCGACGGGATCTTGGACTGTTCGTGAACCGAACAAGAATGGATGCGGGACTGCATGTCGAACCGAGCAGGTATAGAAGACACGACGACCAGAAATTTATGATGTGCAAACTGCAAAGAAAGGTAGGTGACAGAAAGCTGAAGACCTTCCATTCCCGCATGCCGGGAGAAGTCGGCCGCATATGACTTGCGAATGCAAAATGACTGATGGAGATCTTTAGGATTGAATGTGCGCAGGAAGGGTCACGAAATTCTATACATTTGGCGAGTCATTGGTGAATTGGCCATGCTCCGCCCGACGTCGGCCCGCCCCCGACATTGCCTATTATGGAAGTTGTGACGGGATGTCACATCCATGGAAGATGAGTCATTTTGTAGTCAATATGTATAATGAGCTTAGTGGGAAAACCCATTGATAAACAATCATGTTCGCAGGGTTCGCCGGGAACGTGTAGAGTACTTGGTGTGATACCACCACCAAGACATCTGTCTTGCGAGCTGGACCAACAAAGCTGCGCCGGAGCCAAGGATTCCAGGATTCTGGTCTCACGCAAATAACTTCTGCGACGCTTAACCTGAAATAAAACACATTCAAAATGAAAACACTATGACGACAAGATCCACAAACCTAACTGCTGTATTATGGTCGAGAGCTATATGCACCCCATACACTTCAATACAACCAATCAAGGTCATTACAATCCTGAGATCTGCACAGCAGGTATCAATGAGATTGTGAGAGTATATCTTGCTTCGAGACTGTCCGGTGCTTTCGGGCTAGGGGCCATCTTGCGTTACTTGGTCGGACGCAGGCCGCGCTCGTAACGGACCTATATGACCTAGGAGCGGTAGGTGTAATGTCTTGCAGACGCGAAGAAGAATTCAATGCAAGACCCGTTTTCGGTACCGGCAAGAGATGCGGAAAACTTCACGACAAAACGCAATTCAAAGGGCTATGCTTTCATCTGCCCAGTCCAAACTATGAGATTTTAAAATTATTCATGAACGGCTTCAATGGTGCCTTACCTAGGTGAGGGCACTAGGCCCCATTCCAAAATGCCCCCCTGTGGCGGTCTRAACATAATATAAGATCTGTCGGCAATGACCATGGATTTATCTTCAAGTCTGAAGAGATGGATTCGGCGGCTTCGACTACGGATGCAAAAACGAGAGGATAACCAATAGCCTATAGTGTGAACGACAACTGCGACGGGTCTCCGGGAAAGGACGGAAGAATGTGCAAGTGAGAAGGGAATACGAAGCATCGAGTCACCGTAAAAGGGCGCGTGAGCTTCGAGATACAAATCACACCAAATCATACCACCAGCGGCCAGCCACCCACGCCTTCTTTCATAATCATTGGCCCCCCAAAGACCGGCGGTCATGTTGGCACATGTAACAGCCTCCAATGCACTCGCAGGCGCAGGAGATCGATCGACGTCCTCGACGTAGACCCTCCGGCTCTAACCCGGTTCTTCCTTCCCACAAAAATATATACGTCGGGGGACGTCAGAGGGATCTCTGGGGGCGGCTGGTTGACCACGTCTTTTCGAACAGGCTGCAGAACCAGCGTGGGCAACAGCAGCTGGGGAATATCATGGATTACTAAATCGAGTGGCGCCGGAGGAGCCGGACAGAGTTGCGATAGACTCTGAAATACATCAGGGCTGCAGAACCCCAAAAAGTAAGCCGATGCCAAACATCGACTCAATGCCGTTAATGCGTATATTTCAACGCCCAAGTTGCATCACCCCTATTCATGTCGGAAGGCATCGTTATCGCCACTTCGGCTTACTGTTTCCGCCATTGCTGAGAGTTCGGAACTTCGGACCGAACGGTCAGCGACGAAAAACACGCTTTATCGATATAAGCCGTTGGAACACCATGGCAATATTCGCACCACGATAGTAAGCCATCTCGTTAACCCCGCCATCGAAAACTCCAAGGACAATAGCATTTCATAATAGGAACCTGAAACATTCAACAGGAAACTCAATTGTGGTCCCAAGGAAGTTCATGTTCCCCAGGATCTCGTCGCCTCTCGCCTCGTTTTCCTGGCGGTTCGGATCCATGGCCATGAATTCTCACGTCTTTCTATCGCAACCTTGAGAAAGTATCACGAGACAGAGACAGATTAAGTGGACTCGATGTGGGATCGAAGAGACAGAGTATCGTGATTCGCGAGCCAGGGCAACATCAATTTTGTCTCATGATTGTGCAATGTTGGTACGACACGCCTTCTCACAACCCTCATACGAAGATTTGTACTACGAACAGATATCAACTATGTTACATATTTCTTAACACACAAGTGGCTTGCTCATATACGGCCCATCCAATTCATATCCCAACTTTCTGTAATAATCTCTCGTTCCGATACCTAGAGGACATTAAGACATCTGACAGAAACTAGCACGGCTGAACTAACCCGATATGACGGCGAGCTTTATACTTCCATGTTCTTCTCTTGCGATTCTCTCAGCCTCTTCCATCAACAGTGTGCCGAATCCCTGAAATTAATGATGTCAGACTGGTTAGAAGCAACGAAAAGGACGGTATACTTGGTGCTGGAACTTCGTTGGATCTCTGCCATGCACGGGGACTGCAGTCCCATACACATGTAACTCGCGGACTATACTGCAACCGCCTTGCTCTGTCGTTACGAGCTCAGGGCGGAAAGTGCCTTCCTCTGAACATTTTCTGAGACGCAGGAGGCCGACGAGTATGTCACGTTCCGGATCTTCGTACGATAAGAACGTCTCCCATCCACCGTTTGCAGCGTAGTCTCGCCTGAGCAGCTCAACCGACTCCGGTCTCACTTTGTGATGGATTTCATGTATCTTGACATGCGATTAATAGCTTAAAGCTGGGAAATATATAAACCTACCCCGACTTCACGGAACCGAACATCACGACAGACGGCGCCAAAGTCTTTCATCCTATTCAGAGCCAATTCTCGGAGATTTCCAGAATTTTCGCATCCGCTGGTGACGAGAGGTAGTGGAATATCTCTGACGTCCGGTTCTCAGTAACATTTGGGCAATGGTCTCTACGAAAACGAACCTCTGTACGCGGTACACTCGTGTCCATGGTGGAACAAGGGCTAAGATACGTGCTACGACATCCACCAGGACATTAGCTGTATAATTTTTGTATTTTCCAGTGCGCCAAAGTTCGTAAAGACCCGTCCCACGAATGACAAGCGTCGGGTAAATTTTGAGACCATCGCTCCTGAACGCAGGATTTTCAAAGTATTCTTTAAACTGTTCTAGGTCACGCTCCACGCCGACGTTTGGCAGATCGGGCATCATATGCGCAACCACTTTGAACCCAGCGTCTTTCGCAAGATGGAATGACTCGGTCACGGCACGAACAGTATGTCCGCGGTTCGTATCCCGAGCAACATCTTCGTACACAGATTGCACACCGATTTCGAGCCGCGTGCACCCGTACCGAAGCATCTGACTAGGAAAATATTGGTAAATGTCGACAGTATAATATGAGATGTATGCACCTACCTCAGGTGCGGCCGTAGACAATAATCTGGACGTGTTTCGATCGTAATGCCGATAGCTTTTGATCTACTTTGTTCCGAGAACCTGATATTCCGAGATAAGCATTGGCCTTCAGTAACAAAAATGAATCTTACCGCACTGCCTCATCAACATCTGTTCCTGTGAAACCAGACA
>JNHV02000483.1:0-15688 GCA_001691785.3 Amanita brunnescens Koide BX004
GTCTATATGGTCTGGGATTTGGCTGGGTTGAAATTGGCAGCGTGACGCCGAAACCCCAGGTGCGACAATATTTTGTGGGTCTATGTATTAATCTCTATTGTTCTTAGCCAGGGAACCCGAGACCACGCGTATTTTGATTGCCAGAAGACAATGCAGTCATCAATCGATACGGATTCCCGTCTCAAGGCCTCGCGTTAATGCTGGGAAGGTTGAAGGACGCATAGAGGGTATATTCTGATGTTCTGGTCATTGGCGTATCCACCCCAAACACGTCCGGCTTACGGTAAGTAATTTCCAAGTTACCACTAAAGGCTAGTTTAACGTTCGATAAAAGCGGCTTACAGAACAAGGATCAGTCAGAAGGTAACAGAGGCAGGAGACAAGCTTCCGATATCACCCGTCACGGCGCGGAGACCAAAACTGGCGAAACCGCGCCTGACTTGGATGAACTACCAATCGCTGACATTGCGGACGTTGTCCGGGGCTCTAACATTGATGGCGTCATCGTCAGCAACACGACAATACAGAGGTCAAAAGACCTGCGTAGCCGTAAGTATGAATGATAGTTGAGGTGCTCTTTGCCATGCTTATCCGCCTACGCAGCCAACAAGGTTGAAGCCGGAAGATTATTTGGTCCTCCGCTCGAACCGATAACTTTGCAGATGCTCAAATCGCTGCGAAGCCTACTTCCTGCTTTCATTCCCTTAATGGGCAGCGGAGCGGCGGTATAAGATCAAGCGCGGATGCTCTGGAATACGCTAGAGCTGGCGCGTGCATGGTGTGTACACCTCGTTTAGCTACGACGGATCAAAGACGAGCTTGTGGAAGAGCTCGCGAAGCAGGGCACAACATGGCAGGAGGTCGTGCAGCAGGGAGTGGACAAACATAGTTTCAAAGGGCCCTCCAAGCCAGCGAAATCCGTGGAGGGTGCTATCGGTCAGCTTATAGCAGATGCGCATCAAATGCAAGCGCTGCTTGACCAGCTTGATGGAAACATGGACAAGGAGACATAATATAGCTTTGCATCGCCGGCACGAGTACAATACCCAGCACAGAGCCCTTAGCGTACTTTTGGGTATATCTATAGTTCCTGTATTTAGTACATGTGTTATGTTAACCTACGGACCGTGCCTCAGAGCATCCAGACGGGCTTGTAATTCATCTTCATCAGACATGGTTTTGCCTTGTTGACCACCAGTCGCTGCGCTGGGCGTCGAGCCGGTATCTCCCAATGCCACTGGCATTCGATTCACCATAGGTGTTGACGTCGCAATACCAGAAGTCGGTGCATCAACGAGCTACGACAATGGGCTAGAATCATCAGACAACAATCTAGTCTTTCGGGACGCACCTGTTGCGACAAGCTAACACCCAATTCGTCCAATACTTCTTTCAGAACTTTATCGCCTTCCTCTTCGTCCTCTTCCTCGTCCATAACATCGTCAACGGTCTCTGACATCATCTCTTCCTTCATATCCATCATCGAATTCTCCCTTTCGAATTCATTCATGATGCGCTGGATTGTCTGTAAATTAAGCCCGCGGTTCATAGCTCCCATAGCCTGCACAGAACAGAACTTGAGTTCAAAACAACCGAAAACCCAAAAACCAAATTACCCGAATGGCGCCTCGCATGGCTTCCGCCATCTGCTGATTACTCCTTAGCGTCTGTATGCGCAGCCCAACAGCCTGCAACTGCGTCCGGAGCTGATAAAACTTGTGTATATACCGCCTAGTTCTAATGAGATCCTTGGCCATGACTTTGCATGCGTTCTCAACGTGCCAACGTAAACTCGGTAAGCCGTCGAACAACAGTAACAGGGGGAAGGGACATACCATTTGACCCGACTTTGCAGTTCTCTTGATATCCGCCGCCAGTTTCTTCTCGCTTTGCTCCAGCCTCCCGCGCTCCCGGTCTAGCTCGCGCTGCGCTTTGGCGAGCGTGCGTTGGTGTTGTCGGAGCCTCTCGGCGGGCGTGACTGTGCGGCCGAAGAGGGTTTCCTGGCGGGGCTAGTCAGGCATTACGGTGTAGCGTGCGGCATGACTGACGATGATGTTCATGGTATGCGGATCGGCCCTAGTGCGCAGGGTTTGTGTACGCTTGTTGAGTACTATCGCTCAGGGTCACGATATCACTCTCAAAGTCGAGTGTTCAGGGTCTTGCTTAACTTTGTGACTTGTAGTGCATTCAGAAGCACGTAAAGCAAAGGCGGATGCATGGCAAATGTGTGAAAGTCTTTTGATCGCTCCAGAACTCAGAAGACGAGTAGAAAACTAAACTACTTCAGAGCAATTTATGAATATGATGCGATCGCCTAAAGAGGACACAGGAAGAACATCAACGTCCTTGAGATTGGATTGCTGTCGAATATGAGGCTATCGACGCTCCGATATGAGACAGCCGCCTCTTCGCCGCGCAGCTGAACTCTAATCGGTTGTCGGTTGAGAGCATTGAATATCCCGGTGAGGGCCGTTCGTATTTATCCAATGGGTCCTCTTTGCGACCTATGTCGACTACGTCGAGGAACTCGAGAGAAATAAAGCGCCGTTTCACATGGACCGCGCCCTGCCGCGCGAAAATATCAACTCGGGATGTTGCTTTCAGAAATTCCTATGTCAACTTTTTATATTCTGAGCATCGCTGTGGGTCCAGCATGCATGATCTAAAGCCACTCTAATAACTCGGGYGTAAAGTACGTCAATATCACTGTCACACCTGCCCGTACCATGCTCTCTAGTGTCTCTATTACCATTGTCCGCAAATCATACACCCCTGCGGCGGCTCCTGCATGAATCATTGCAAACTCACCACTCACTTGGTAGCACGCAATTGGTCGATCTCCGGCAAGTTGAGCCGCATCGGAGATGATGTCTAGATATGGCAGGGCCGGCTTGACCATGATGATGTCTGCACCCTCCGTACAGTCACGTTCCTAACACAAGGACACTTGTCAGGGTGTAGATAATTATGAATGAGCTACACGTACGATAGCTCGCCTTGCGAGCCCTCTGGCGCTGGGAGGTAGCTGATAACATTTGCGGTCACCAAAGGAAGGCGCGCTGCCGGCGGCATCCCTATATTTAGCTATTGTTAGCATTCAATGCCCTCATTGATGCGAAGTCAATAGGCACCTGAAAGGTCCGTACAGAGAACTGGCAAATTTGGCTGAATAGCTCATCAACGTCACCTTGTTCCCTAAGCCAGAGTCAATCAATGTCCTCTTAATAGCTTTTACACGCCCATCCATCATATCACTTGGGGCTACACAGTGTGCGCCGGCTTCCGCATAGCTCAAGGCAACTTGCGCAATGCGTTCTACTGACGGAGGCGTATTAATTGTCCCATCTTGATGTAGCAGCCCGCAGTGCCCGTGGTCCGTGTATTCGCACAAGCATACGTCTACCGCAATGTAAAGAGAGGGGAAGAGCTCTCTTAGTTTTCGGATCGCCAATATAACAGGTCCCTGTGGATCGTCCGCGGGAGTACCGCGCATATCCTGTGAACCGGCGTCGTCTGAGTATGTTCCAGAACGAAATAGGATTCGTGACGCACTTTGACGCATTGTAACGGGACTCCGAATAAGATCACGCTCTGTAATCCTTTCTCGACCAATGGTTGCAGAAACTCTTGCAATTTGTTGACACCCCATCTACGTTGACCTGGGAGAGAAGCGATTGGTACGCTCGCCTCGGGGTCGTCGGTGATAAAAATGGGATACATGAACATGGATTTTGTGAGAGTCCGTCTGCTTTGCCATGACCGCGATAGAGGATGGTGGTATCCGCCTTGTAGAATTGATCTAAGCCGAGTAATTGGGTATATTTTTGAGAGGAGGGATCATAACTCACGAGATGTCCATGGTGAAGAACAAAATGTTATCTTACTTCGGGTACCGGTCCCCGGACCTCCGGTATTAATCCCCGATCACGACCGCTTATGCTCCACTAGTCTGCTTCCCTTCGCGTGACCAATCTAGCGAGAGCAAACCAAGAACAGCATGAAACTATCCGACAAGATTGCAGCAAGCAGAAAGCCCTTCTATACCTTCGAGTTCTTCCCGCCACGTACAGAACAAGTTACACTGTCTCATATACCAAAAGTGATCGAGAGCTAATCGAGCCTTACAGGGCTTTGAGAATCTCCTCCCCCGTATTTCGCGCCTTTCTACATTAAATCCACTTGCAATTAGCATCACATGGGGTGCAGGCGGTACCACAAAAGATCGCAGCTTGGACCTGGCTGGTCTCACTCAAAACGACCATGGCGTCGACGCCGTCCTTCACTTGACGTGTACAAACATGGAGCAAGGGATGGTAGACGCTGCATTGAAAGTATGTTGAATGAGAAACTCTATAGACTACGACAGATCACTGGGTTCAGGAAGCGAAGGATCGTGGCATACAGAATATCCTTGCCTTGCGAGGAGGTGTGCAGCTCGAATCGATTCCGCTTATTATCATTACCTAAACTTCAAATGCAGATGCGCCACGAGGGGCGGAGGAATGGCTCCCTATAGATCCTAATTTCGCCCACGGCGTTGACCTCGTGAAATACATTCGATCTAACCCCGAATACTCATCGCATTTCTGTGTAGGCGTTACAGGTGCGCTCCAGTATCTCAGGTTCCTCCAACACATCGCTGATTCCACTCTGATAGCATATCCCGATGGTCACCCAGAGACTACTGCGGGTCCGGAGAATGAATTAGATCATTTAAAGGCCAAGGTTGACGCGGGAGCAGACTTTGTAATTTCGCAGCTGTTCTACGATACGGATAACTTTCGAGTGTGGCTCAATAAAGTACGAGAAAAAGGTTCGTTTGCTTATTTCACCGACGCGCAACGTTTAATATGGTCAAGGTATCAACGTCCCCATAATACCGGGCATCATGCCCATCCAGACATTTTCATCGTTCAAACGCATCACGAAGCTCTGCGGTACCATGGTTCCCTCTTCCATTCTTGCGGAGCTGGAGCCAATCAGCGTGCGTGCGTATTGTTGGCCGGGTAGTCCGACGCTTAACTGTGCCATTAGCATGACGATCAGATGGTCAAGGAGTATGGAATTACGCTTGCGGTCAACATGGTCAAAAGACTTGTTCAGGAAAACGACATACCCGGGGTGCATTTCTTTACTTTGAATCTGGAGAAAAGTGTACAACGGATACTAGAGACGCTAAAATGGACTGGAGTCGCAGAACACGTGCATAATAAGCTGATAGCGGTATGCAGAATTTATCATTGTTTAACTGTCCCAGTGACCTGTACGCTTAGGAAGTTGTCGATGGTCGTGTCGAGAGTCTGACCTCTGAGGTGGAATTTCTCATCACGCCGACCAGCGCTGCCAATCATGCTACAAGAGGCCTCGCGTCACTCCCAAGCACAGATGGAGAAGTGGGCCGCGGCGAGCTCAACAATGCTGCAACATGGGATGAATTTCCTAACGGACGCTTTGGTGACTTTAAGAGTCCCGCCTATGGAAACGAAGGTCTCTGGGGCAACCAGGCCATATCTGTGCGCCTCGTTCTCATGTAGATTTTTGCGCTGATGTGGACTGTCCGCCTAGGCAAGCGACGCAGTAACGTATTGGGGAAACCTAAAGACGCTAGATGATCTGACAAGCATTTTCTTGAGTTACCTACAAGGAAAGGTGCCTATGACACCATTTTCGCAAGGCCCCCTCTCTCCAGAGTCGCTCACAATAATGACTCATCTTGAGCAACTAACCAGAAAGTCATGGTGGACGGTTGGATCGCAACCTGCTGTCGATGGCAATAGTTCCTCAGATCATGTCTTCGGATGGGGACCCAAGGGCGGGTATGTGTTTCAGAAGAGTTTTGTCGAGTTTTTCTGTGAAAGTGAGGACCTCGATTTGATTGGACAACGAGCAAAACACGACGGCGCGGTGCATTGGTTGGCAGCTAACAACGAGGCGAGAGTGTTCGTCAAAAAGCTCTCATCAATTTCTGATTTCCTTCTACAGGGCCAATTTCGAACAAATATGACCGAGGACACGCGTAACGCAGTTACCTGGGGCGTCTTCCCTGGGCAAGAAATTATACAAACGACCATAATTGAGCCAGAATCATTCCTATCTTGGAAGGTGCGATTCTCAATTTCACAGTTAAGTCGCGCTTGCCCTTTTTTGATTGACGCGCATACAGGATGAGGCATTTTCAATCTGGTCAGACTGGGCATCATTTTACCGCCCAGGCTCCGAGGGGAGAGCACTACTCGAGCAAATACGAGAGCAACGGTGGCTAGTGAGCATAGTACATCACGATTACAAAAATCCTCAAGCACTCTGGRAATTTCTTGAAAAAATGACTGACTGATCTGATAACATACAGACAATGTTTTAGATAGTACACATTACTGTTTATTGTCAATATACTACAGACTGATGCGGATTCATTATTTGAGTCCTCTACCAGGACATGTCCAGCATTTACAGTCACTTGTCATAGCAATAGTTGCCCCGCTGCATGAGAAGCAGTCACCCATGAGTCTGATTGTCAAGAAGCTTGTAACGCATGTCACGCTGCAGAAAAGATAAACCACGTTCCATATACTACCCCTGTAATAAGCATCAGAACCTACATTGCGGAATAAGCACATASAGCAGCGTGATGTGTGAGGAGTGCAATTGGCGAATTGAACTATTGACTACGACGAGGCGGCACTCGCAAGGTCACGAGTATGCCACCCTCAGTTTACTACCACTGTCCTTGCCTGGCAGGATCACCGGTTCCTCCTCCTCCTCATCTACCTTCTTCGGCATTTAGCTTCCATCCCCTGCACACACTTTTTTTCTGTGAAGAATGTGACGCGATTCGCTGCAATCGCTGCGTCGCCGTTGAAGTGTCCACCTACTACTGCCCAAACTGCCTCTTCGAGGTCCCTTCCGCCAGCGTTCGCGCGGAGAAGAATAGATGTGCCCGCAACTGCTTCCTTTGCCCAATATGCCAAAACACCCTCTCCGTCGTCCCTTCAGATCCCCCGGGATCTGACCGTCTCGCTGTGCCCATCACCACAGTAGGCGAGCCTCCCTTTTATCTATACTGCAACCATTGTCGCTGGGATTCTGTAGAGGTCGGTATTGTGTTCGAGAAACCAACAGGCCTTGCAGCCCAACTTCAAAGACACGAGGATTCCGCTCCCGATTCCCTTGAATTCGACCGTCTAAAGGAACACTTTGAACCGTTTATACGCGCCTCTAATCTATCTGCAAGCTCATCCGCCAACCCCAGTAGTGCAGCTCATTCGCTTCATCTTTATTCGTCCTCCATCACGGCTGCCGCTTCAGCTGCTTTGGCCCGCGATATTCCAGGCGTAGCCAAGTACACGCCATCATTCGCTAGAAGCACATCGGGAAGAAGTGGCCGAGATCGTTCGGCGAATAGAGACGAGATGTCAGACTACAGAAGCCGCTTGGATATTGCGACGGCAAGCATTGTCGGAACCGGCGGAGGAGATGCCGATGTCGAGTTCATGAAGCATGTAGAGAATGTCGGGGATGTTGCCAGCTTGGAACAGAGGTGGGAGAACAGCTGGGCAACCTCTTTAAAAACTCGGTATGTGTTCCTTTTATCTACGCTATCTCAAGCTCACATTGCGCTAGGGACCTTAAGCCGCTTCGGATACCACTTCACTCGAAACGGTCAAAGCGTTGTCCAGTGTGTACACATATCCTCATTAAGCCGGAACAGAAAGCACAGTCTGTTCGCTACAAAATCAAACTGGTCGCTGCCAACTACCTCCCAGCTATTACCGTTGCCCTACCTCATACCTTTCCCACTCCTGATACTGTCAAACGGGCCTTGGCCAAGGCATCGTCCGCATCAGCTGCGAATGATCCGTTCAACGTGGGATTGCATCCAGGAGAGACATATTCATTCCACCTTGCCCTGACAAACCCTCTCTACGATCCCATACAGGTTCGATTGGCAACACCACGTATGCACTCTGCAACGCAGGAAAAAGTCCGTCGCCCTCCCTTTGGCGTCTCTTTACCCACTTCGACATTTACGGTCGCCGCATTTGCCGAAGCATGGGAGTACGATGAAGATGAAGAGATGTACTGGACAGATGAGGACGAGTTTGGTCCGAACAAGGGAAGTAGAGATAAGGACAAGTCAAAAACYAAGACAAAGGCAGTGGGTGTTTTGGAAAAGAGGGCAAACACCACAATTGTTGGAGGCGAGGTTATTATTGGCAAGGAGGCGCGCGGAAGGTTAAAGGTAAGCCGCCCGAAACGAAGCGTGTATGCTACTAACGGGCGGATTAGTTTATCATGCTTATTCAATATACATATCGGTCGGACGACCCCGCGCCGTCGGAGAATAATGAAGGGGGCGAGGCGGATACGAAGGGAGCAAATAAATCTCCAGAGACAAAGACATTCGAGTTTTATACAGTAGTAGATCTTGGTGATATTGTGCCCAACGCATGAGAGTGGCTACAAATAGACTCTAATTATTGTTACTGGCGCTGAACTGGGGTTAGGGTTTACCTTGTTGAACAGCCTCATCGTCAAGGACACTCTTTCATTGTAGTCTCTGAGCCGGCCTTGGGACTTGTCCATTCCTTCTCCAGCTTGCCGGGCGCAAAGCAGCACGCAGCTTCCAAGACAACAACTACTAGATCCCAGGTGCTGGCGCACTGTTACGTGATGTCACCAACCGACTCTGAACAACGGCAAGAGGCTGGTCCTCTACCACGAAAACGGGGCGAAATCGGATTTATCGATGGGGTCCATGTCCAGCAGGATCTGCAGCCTCCCCTAACGGCCGTCATTCTTTCTCCTCGACACCCTGCCGACCGAGGCCCAGACCTCGAGGCGCAGGTGACCTCCCCAACCACCAATATTCCAATTACGCCAGCCATCCCCGACACATTCACCGCCGCTCCAGCCACGCCCAACGCTGCTTCCAAGAAAACGAATTGTTTGCCCACGATCGGGGGTATACGATTGACGACACTGTCTATTTTCGTTCTTCAAGTCTTACTCTTCGGTGGGACGATCGCAGGATGGGTGGTATCCATCCGAGCGGTGAGCCACAGTTCGAATTCTGGACTCGCCCTCGGAGGACCAAGTTTGCCCATATTCCTTCACATTGTCTTTGCCATTTCCATCCTCGTGGAGCTCATTTTCCTCGAACGAACCGTCTTCAGGGTGCGTGCAGAACGGTACACTTACCTGCACCCTGGCGAAATTCTTCCCTCTGTTCGGATCCGCGGACGGCTTCCATCACCGATTCTCGCGCTTGCCCCTTGGAATAGACCACCACTCCCAACGTATGCAGCTGCGCTGGCCCAGAGTGGTGTAGGCACAGGGGACGTGGAGGACAATCTGATAGCGGCGCCGCCTCCCCCGGCTTATGGCCAGACGCGGGGGAGCAGGCTCCTTTTGGCAGGACATATGAGGGATAGTCTCAGGGCGCAACGGCCCGATAGTGCCCTCAGTTACATTGATGCCGTGCCGCCGGGTGAACCTGGTCCTGCTCCTTTGAGTTACGAGCAATTTGTGCAGGCTTTACGAGAGGGTCAGACACCGAGAGATCTAGAGGTTGAGGTGGCGGAAGATGATGACGATAGAGAGCGAAGACGCGATGAGACGCTCGCCCAGTTGCAGAGCTCTGTTGTTTCATCTACAGGCGATGACCGTGGCCAACGTTGAACGACGCTCCGGGGTCCTGCGAACAGCAAAGGTACTCACATCTTTCGGCAATCGTGCTAATGGAGGCATGCCCAGATTTGTTTTTACCCGTTGATGTGCCTGTTGTTTGTTAGTCAGAATCCGTTGTATCATTTTTAGGATCAGGTGTATYACCGTCTTGTATCACTTGCGTTGAAGCTTAGAGCTGTATGTTTTRTTTGCTTTGATCGTATCTTGACCGTTACCCCACATCCAAGATCATCTATGATACTACTCTGGATTTTCCGGCACTTATAAGGAAAGCCGGTGTAATCGGCCCAGCCGTCGGATGTATTCGGTTTGCTACTTATTCCCAGGAGCAAGTATGATATCTCCCGCTAGGCTGGCCATCACCGCTGTCACATCTTGCTCTGTCAGCACAGGCCTTGAAACGAGTCATAATAACCTCGGCCCTGGCCCTGGCGCGCCGCCAGATGACTCGATGGATGATTAATTCAAAAGCTAACACAGGCTAACATCCCCGAAATATGATAAAACATAGGTGTATTTCTCCCGTTTCAGATAAACCATTGTTACACCACCGCTCTACTGACTATATCGGCCGCCTGGGCGTGCTCGTCACACAAGGCGAGAAGCCATACAACCGGCTCAACGCTCGTCATCTCCATTGTTATTATTAACCGGCCATGTTACCCGAATATTCTCCTTCCCTGCCTGCTCCGGCATATTCTTTCGAGCCCTCTGCAGACGAACAGCGACTGGAGCTCACACCTCGTCAAGGAAGGAACGGAGCTCCGTTATCGAGTACCTTCGTCAAACGGCTTGGCAAGGCCACCTTGGTCCTACACGATCAAGAGGACGATGTCCGAATTCCGTCATATGGACGAAATAGCGTTGTCCGCGGCGTACTTTGCTTCGACGATCCTGCCAATATTACTGACGTCGTTATCAAGGTGCGCTTTGTATATTATGCGTAGGTGGCATATGATCGATTGAGCAGGTTCTCTCCTTTTGCTTATATATAGATTCGTGGTGCTATTGAGACGACGCTGAGCGAATTTGGTGGAAAAACGAAACGGATTGTAAAAGACAGCTATACGCTCTGGAAAGCCATCGGTGCTGCACGCTCCACTTGTCCCAGTCAATTAGCCTTTTCTTGTCCTATGCCTTCGAGCTACGTAGAGGACAGGGAGGAAAGACAACTTCCGCCGTCGTTTCACCTATTCATACCTGGATTCTACGTTAAAATTCATTACTATRTAACTGTTGAGGTGATCCGCACCCGCCGCTGGAAGCTGGATTTTTGGCCGTCAGTCCAGAGGTAGTTCATCATTCTCTTTGCCCAAGAACTTGCATCTGACGATCGTCATGTTCCCAGGGACTGCATTCCTTTCARTTACTCGCCTAGGTCGCGCCCGAATAGGCCCATCATACCTATACCGGATTTTCTCTGCTCTGTAAAATTACTACCGGAAGAATGGTTTCAAGCAACCTCGACATTGAAAACGCGACCGCATTGGCGACCTCGTGAGCTGCTACACTGTCATGTAAGTCTCTGATTCGAGAGTGACTTCCGCGCTGACCCGAAGACAATTTATTTTATCCAGTTCTTCATACCAAGTGCACGCATCTTTGGTATCTCAGATGCCATCCCCTTCCATATCCAGCTTAACGGGCCAATCTCAGCCCTTCGCGAATTCTTTCCGCCGGATGCGCTTCACCGAATTACATCTTCAGATTCCTCCCTCTCCGCCCTCTCCAGCCCCACAACAGTTGCTTCCAGTAGTATTAGGGGGACAGATACGCCGCAAAAACGCCAACCGTGTGTTCGAGTCCTGCTAATCCGACAAGTTGTAGTCAATCGCGATGGCAACAAGGTCTGGCGAAACTCTAACATCGGGCAGGGTGTCGTAGAGCCGCTGCCACCGCCACCTATTCGCGACAGGTGCTTAGGCACCAGGGAAGAAAGTCTAGACTGGAAGGGTCACGTTAAATGTAATGAAGATATTAATGTTGTAGCTTTTGATACAAGTTCGGTTTATGTCAAGGTGGGTTGTTTTACTCGTTGGGCAAGTTAAGAATATTAACATCGATGGTGTACTATAACAGCATTTCATGGCGTTGATTCTCACACCGCCAGAACCCCGCACGTCGCCCTTCATAGAGCTCACTCTCAACATACCCATTAAACTTGTTTCGGACTCATATTCTGAGGCCGGATAACTTAATTCCACACATTCAGCATGCTAAAGGATGTTTTTACTATTTGTATTCAGCTGTTTATCTATTTCATCACGGTGTACATATCTCGTCAAGCACATATATCCACGTACTGTTGTAATCTAGAACAACTCTCATATTCGCGTCCATAAAAGTACGACATGTTTTGTCAATACGAACTATGCCTTGAATACCGGCATACCGCATCCCACTTTTCGCGCACGGCAAACGTAAGGCGTCGTCAACATCAGCCTCTGGCAACAAGGCCTATATATCATCGGAAAATGCACAGGTTCCTGGTATGTGTTTCTCTGCAGCCTTGTTCTTAATTAAGAGCATGGAATCACACTGGGAAGATGCTGGAAGGAGGAGTTTGACTCTGCAGAAGTATGTCCGCTTCAGTCATTGTCCACTCAGCCAAACCCGTGAGGCGGAGGGACGCTTCAAGTATGTCCCGTCTGACTCGATGAAATTCCACGACTCCTTTGCGAAAGARCCGGGATATATCCCATATAGACAGAACTTAAAAAAACGAGGCTTTGAGTTAGCAAGGAACATTGGACAGCGGAAGTAGTGCTCTGTTGATAGAAATCGAGAAGTGATGTACATGAGACTTGAGTCTTGAAAAAAGTTTTCACGTTTCGGCTAAACGGCTGTAAACGGTGTCTATAATCTGCTTAGTCTCAACACAAGAACCCGRTTTAGCACGTGCTCAACGTGGAGCGGATTAGCTCAGTTAGCTGAGCCTRATAATCTGCTTAGGACTCCAGTTGCCACTTCCCTCGGGAAGCCTCCATGAGAAGGATGGCCGAGAAGAGTTGAATGAGACAGCTGATAAGATAGGTAAAGATTCCCACGATTATGGGGATCTTACACATAATCTATTTTCGTAGTGCGGAATTTCCCATTACATAATGTCACAGCAACTATGACACTGACCAGGTTCTAGGCGAAATCTTCGTCCAATGCAACAATCCAGCCATATGRGAAACATGCAAAGCATTCGTTACCGTCGCGTTCTCTACGACATCGCTTTGGACGACCGTGATCATCCGACATCCTCACCAATTTACTACCGACGGACCCCCTATTCTTCGTGAAAGGAACTTGCGTGCGAGGGGCCGGCTCCTCGACGTGTGTATAGGGCTCTATACTGAGCACACTRCAGTACTGCTATGTGCAAGGTTTTATCAGAGTTCAAAGCCCAGATTCACCGTTTCGAGCTCACCACTCATAGAACAATGACAGCGGGCGCTATCATCCATGATATCTTCCCAAAGTCTGGGGCGATCCCGGTGCTCAAGGTGTTTTCCGCTCTGTCAGAGTATGAGTCAACAAAACCATCTGCTTGGCCACAACTGGACTTAGTTCTCGTAAATGCCGCTACGATGTTTCCAAACCTGCGAAAGCTTCACATGAATAGCCTCTACGACACCCTACCGATACTTCCCTCCTTTGCGTCCTTTTCTCAACTGACCACGCTCATTCTGGATGGATCGCTCGAGCGGTACAGTTCTTGTCCATGGCGAATCGCAGCACTTCTCCATTGCACGCCACAGTTGGGGTCATTATGGATGAAGCACTATTTTTGGGATAAATCAAACAATCTGAGTGAGTGGTGCACAATCAAGGGATGTTCAATTTTGCAAAACATTCAGCTACCAAAGTTAAAGCATGTTGTCAGTGCCTGGGACGGCCTGCAACTTGATTGGGTGCACCGCGGCGCCCGTGCTGGAGGATTTGCATTTGGACGGATCACGTGAACCGACGGATGTAGACTATGCACACAGCCCTGAAGAATGGACCCATTCGGTGTTGGATTCGGTGTACAACACCCTAAAGTTCTTCACGTTGCAGTGCCAAAATGTGCGGCGATTTGCAATCACTGAGGCGTATTTGGAGCAAAGTTCGTGGGAATGGCTGCTGTTTGGAGAAGATGGGAGAGGACCACCATTCCTAAAGCTGGAGTGCATTGCGCTGCATGGGGTACTTTTCCACATGCCATTCAYGTGGAACTATTTTGATGACGAGTTGATGGAGAAGTTTGCCCGCAATCCAAAGATTCCGCTCAAAAAGCTTATTTTGCTGCATTGTAATTTTCTATTGAGTGCGTCTGTGTTAGTGGATGCATTTCGAGCGAGTGGGGCGAAGGAGCTAGAGTGTGACGAGGAGGTGCCTCAGTGGGAAGGGGGCGAGAAGGATCAGTTTGACGAGCTTAGGGTGTCTTTGATGCAGTGGCATAAATCACGGGTGGTTAATGATGGGTGGTGGACTTATGGGCACTGGATTGATGACTCAACTGATAGCGAAGCGTATTAGTTTTGTGCACRAAATTGGACACAATCTGCAATTGTTGATAAAACACAGCAGAGGCACTTCGTGATCTTTGTTGATCTCCCGTGATCCCGCGTGGTCTACATGATCCTGCTAATCATACCATGAGTTTCGCGACCACCAGACGGGGAGATAGATATATTTCTGCTATTTTCAGTTCGTCTATCTAGTCGCTCGCCACCCTCAAGAGTTCGCACTGCGGATTTGGAATCAGCAATTGGAAGTACTATGGAATTCGTGAGTGGAATGACGGCTCAAACATTCTGCGAAGCCCCCATCCTCTTTGGCAGTCTTCGCGCTACCCCGGACCAGAGCCGTATGGTTGCTACGGGCTCGATCTCAGGCTCCCCATCCGCGTGCTTGGCCGCATGGTCTGCCTGCAACGAGTTCAGTCTGCAGGCTCCCACCCGCCGGACAACCCATTAATGGCGGAAGAATGGTATCCCTATGATACCATTAATAAAATGAATATTATTATGACGAGTACCCTCTTCTCGCCTTTACCCGAGGCAGCCCTCTCGCAGCCCAAAACACTGCCTGCCGCCCTTTCACAGGCCCTGATCCCTTGCCTGCAATTGACGGGCATAAGTAGGCCTTCTTTTATTGTTGAACCTGTCCTGTTCGGCGCGATTCCCGATCTGACCTTCCCCGAATGGAAATGCCACGTGAACGCGCAAAAGGACTAAGTAAAACAACACAATAAGTACAACGAGTGAGAGAATTACAGCTGTTACAGAAATTCATGTCAGACGTGTGTGAAACTGTGGAAAATGCTTGAAAATTCAAAAAATTAAAACGCTCATTTTCTCTTCATTGTGCAATACCGTATGCGTTCGTTAATCTACATTGGACATGAGAGAAGCCCGGCAGGTCACAGAAAGTGACTCAGAAGCAGTATCTGTATGGATAATCAGCACCTAACTCATTCGCTCTGATCCTCATTGAAGTCAACTTACAGCTGACTTTGGGCAACTCAAGAAAGTATTTATGAGCTGCCACCATACCTGAGGTGTTCGATGAGTTTGGCATTGACCCAGCCAAGGTCTCAGAACTGGGCACTAGTGAGGAAATTGCTATGGCTGGAGAAGCCCAGATTCAGGTGCATCATTCTGACTAGCTCTCGATGTTTCTACTACATATATGTGTCAATAGATGGTTCTCGCACTACCCAGCCTTCGTTGAAGATCCGTCTACTACCTTGAAAAGCCGCCGCGCTGCCCACATCTATTGATCCAAATGAGTCTGATGTGTGTGTCTTTCTTCCCTGTGTACTGTTCTATACTAACTATAGCCATTTCTCACATGCTGAACAATTGCCAGAAGCCGGAAACGCTC
This sequence comes from Amanita brunnescens Koide BX004, assembly GCA_001691785.3. Classification (NCBI taxonomy): domain Eukaryota; kingdom Fungi; phylum Basidiomycota; class Agaricomycetes; order Agaricales; family Amanitaceae; genus Amanita; species Amanita brunnescens. Next base: position 15,547 of record JNHV02000483.1, read on the forward strand.
CTGCCCATGCCCTGCCAATTTGGAGGTTGAACTACACTTATTGCTTGTTGCATCATTTGACGAAATACAATACATTCTTTATAGTTACAAATATCCAGTCCTGAAACTATCCTTGGGCTTCTCTGGGGCTGGTGTGACAGCT
>JNHV02000484.1:0-15640 GCA_001691785.3 Amanita brunnescens Koide BX004
GAAGTGTGAAGACTGAAAAGGAAGAGAAGGCTTAACGGGATTGATACGTTGAACACACCGCGTTCACACTCGTAATCTCATTTGCTATCAATGTCAGCAGGTTGTGYCCAGGAACCAAGCCATCAACCGTACAAATGGAACTATCATGCATCTACGCATCGCAAACATCTCCTAAAGATGAAAGATGTTGGGAAGGTATTAAAAACAGAAATGCGTGAGCTTTGGATAAAAATGAAAATGACCCTGTACGCTCTCTTTATTTTTCATATTTCATATACGCAGYACACTGACGATATACTAGCTATTAGTGACGCTAGTCATCAGCCGCTTATACCCGCTATCGCGCTTTCAGAGATTCAGAATTGTTATCCCACCACATCGTTATTTTTCGCTCGCATCACCATTTTGCATTCCTTAAGCACCACAGTGATAAACAAATTTTCCGTGTCGCATTGACCAGTAATGAACCACTTAAGTTGAACACCGCTATCAATCTCTCACAGACATCAAAACCTCYCCGAGAGCATTGTACTTTGCTTACAAAAGCAGCGAGGCGCTCTGGCCGCTCTGACTGCCCGAGCGGCCAGAGTGGCCAGAGCAGAACCCGAAAACATGATGTAGTACCACCGCCTTTATCTTCATTCATCATCACAGTTAGTGGTTCATCATCTAATGTGTCATAGAATAAATTAAGTATCCAGCTATTTCATCTTCTACAGACTTTGGTACACAAAACACAATACATCAGCAAAACAAGGTATACGATAAAAGGGAAATTAAGAATAAGAAACATTCACAGGCATCACGCAAAAGTTGAGGCGAGGGAAGTGACACCTCAATGYACCACTCGTGCCCCTGACTTCGATAACAGATTCTGATTTATTCAGAGCTAGAAGTTTGCCGGTTGTTGGATGCTGTGTGCCTGAACGTCAAAATGTCAGAGCGAAATTGAGTCATGACCGTTGAAGATCTGCTTGCCTGTATCAGTGGGCGTTATTGAAACATTATCCCCTTTTTTTACATTGATTCGAGATGCATCCACAGAATCGAAGCCAACGATGTCTAGAGGTTGATAACTTGACGACATTATTATCGTTGCCGCCTGTTCCGCTGTAAGCAATTTAGGAGTACCATGTTGTCGACGCTTATGGTCGATAAAGGTATAGAAGCGCCATAGCCACTTAGAACGGCAAGTCAAGCTCAATTTGTTGTCATAAGATATCAACTCACCGCAGTCACAGATGGGAATATGTCAGGTGGAATGAGATCATCGACAGTGAGCAAAGACCGCACCCAAGAAAAGATTGAATAGAATGTTATATCTGCGAGGCCAGGCTGTTCTGTATAGAACAACCATTCTCTGCCATCGCACAACTGTTCTTCCAGTAGACCCTGGATGGCGGTTAGGCTGGCACATGGTGATGACAGTGATGACAAACGACGTAAGATGTAAGAGTGTTGAAATCATCACGCCTCGAAGACGAGATTGATTTTGTGTCTATCGGAGCGCCAAAGAACTTTTAACGGTCAGTCATACCACACGTCTTCAACTTAACGTTATCTTACCGATGCCCGGTCGCGAACAAACGATTCTGGATACTCGTCCCAGGGGAGTAGGCTTACAGCTAATGGGCTAACGGCAGTTTCCACCTGCTGAGATAAAGTCTTCACTAGACCGGTATCCACGTGTTCACCGTGTTTCACTTTCGGCAAAATAGTGCCATATCGTTTTGATGACGGAAAGTGCCTTTCAAGGGCCATCGCAATTAAACTATATCATTTAATTATGGTCAGGTTTGCGTTCCCCATTAGATGATTTCCTACTTTGAATCACAGTACGCATCCTTCCCTATCGCCAGGATGGGAACGCGGCGATATCTTATACCCAGAAGGTCACTTACTCCCCTTCTTGGAAGTACAGGCGGCACCTGCGATTTCGCGATCTAAGTACCTCATCTGGCATTACATAGCACTTACATTGACTTGATTATATGGGATACCCTTCAAAAGCAGAGTGTACTCTATTTTCCTTGTAAATGGCGACTGAGAATAACTAGAACCTGTCATCAACACTGCCGAACAAGATTTTACGATAAATAGGGCGTACCCGTAGAGAATGACAGATGGTGCCATGAGGGACCCTATCTGTGTTAACGAAGCATCATCATATATGTAGCCGCGGAGACATTTGCTCATGTTATGTCTTGAAGRTAACTGGATGCCCTGCGTAACCGTTAGATGTCAAAAATGATCCTGACCGTAGCTGTCAAGAGCATGATATATGAATCTTCTCGTAATGTTGCGCTTTTGGAAATTTTAACGGGTGGGAGCCGTCTATCCACACCCATAATGATAAGTTTCCAGGCGCCATATCGGGCCATTTTTTTGTAGCCGCTCGGCGCCCAGTGTTATGCACAGTGAAAATCAAACGTAGGACGTCTTAGTAGTAGCGAAGAGTAAGGCGGAGTTTGGGAACCGGCGACGACTCGGAAAGTAACAAAGGACTGCGAATGCGCTTTTAGGTCGATCCTTAGCCCCAAAGACATGGATTGACATCTGTCGGTATTCTAAGCGCCAGAATTCGCTGGACGCATAGCAAGAAGAGAATTTATTTGTCCCTATTGATGGATTACGGCCGCATCACCTTCACGCACGCAAACTATGGTCASAAATTCTCGGGACGTTTCGGGAAAGTAAGAACATGATAAATACAGTTAGAACGAGGGGTTGATTGAACAGTGTTAATCAGCAGCGATCCCATTCTGGAAATTGAGTTTAGTTATGCTCACACGTTTGTGGGCGTTCTACTACAAGTGCTCGTTACCCTTTTGCTTTTTTAGCTGCGCATCGCAATTTTTGCGCGTGCTTATGCTAATCTGAGCGACAAAAATGACAGAACAATGATTGATGAAGGAGTGGCAAGTCGGCTCCCTAGGACAAATCATCCGTTCTATATCAAACTCGGAAAAAAATACTGCACTGCACATATCAAATATCATAGGTTCATTCTTCAAAGGCGGCCTCATGACGTTGGTTTCACTGTGAAACCGAGCCTAGAAAGTGGCAACGAACCATATTGGAACCCGTGATTTTAATAACCACCTTCGATCTATCCAATGCAATAACTTACATTCCAATCTTTTTGCGGAACGCTTTACGTCTACGTGCACTCTCACGGGTCATGCCAACTAGTGTCAGTAGGCGTATTCAGAGAAGTCCAATTCAGATGAGCGTAGCTTGATCGCGTCACTGGATTGCTGGCTTCTCTTCCAGTACAACAAATCGAACAGCTTGGACGAGTTTGTCAGTACCACAGGAAGCATCGTCGTAAAGCGAAAGAAAGCCGCAGTTGTGGTGAGGCTTTTCGCTGTTACAGATCTCAGATTTGCTTGATAAGATCAGGCAGAGGACAGGGTACTAAATACCACCGCTCGTCTGGCAACAATTGGCTTGATGGCAGGCCGGAATTCTGTCTCAAATGCTGGACGGTTTACACTCTGAGTGAGCACCAAAATGTTCCGTCCTGAATACTAGTAAGTGATTTAGGAGGACTTTAAGACAAGAAGCTTAGAGCAAGCTTAATCACGAAAGTAAATTGACTAGCTGGGCATCATGCTGGGYCATTGTCTTCGCTCTAGGAAAAAAGATTTTTTACCGTTCAGACGATTTCAAGTGACATTAGTATGGGACACCTCGCTTGTTGAGTTTGAGATTCGACATGCCTTGTCATTGTATCTCAGCCAATATCAAAACAGGAATGGGGCGATATCCAGTTTCCGGGAGATCTAGTTCAGCTCGAGGCATAAATGGGCGTATCTGTGAYATCGTCACACGGTTGTCTAATCCAAGAAGTTCGATATTACAAACTATGTATTTCAGAAAAAACGGTGAACAACTCAACACTGAGCCTTGATGATTCCAGACTAATCAGTGGAACCAGCCAATGTAAAATGACCTGAGGTGTCGTGTTATGAAGACATTCCGGCTGTGCGATAAGAGTGTCACAAGCGTGACAGCGCTGCCTTCTCTCTGCGACGGCTAGTAGCTACCTATTTGAAAAATCCAATGTGCGTCTCTCATTGTCTACTACATTGAATCTCCATATAATCTGCAACTTCCATCCTGCCAGAGTGGATCATGCACGATAAGGTACATTTTCAAAATGATGTTAGTAATGAATCTGGGATCGCTTATACGAACCAGACGGCTTGCCTGAGATTAGCCTCTTCCTAGGGATAGTAAGCGTTCGCTCGACACCCGACTAAGCTATTCATTTGCCTATACTCGATCAGGCATAATTTTTTTTTTTTCATCGCTAACAAAAGACWCCATAACGCAGCCCCAAACTTGATCATTCCACGACCTCGATATAGTCGACTTAACATACGGATCACAAAAGCTAAACCGTAACGGCGGTAAATTCTTACACTATTTGGTCCCCGATCGCGACACACGTGATAACCGGTCGGGCTACTTGGGAAAGCGCAACCGAACAATGCCGGCGTATTTGAAAATTGAACCGCTAGGGACGGTCGAGGCGCCGGCGGTACGTACGTGTGGACCTATGATGGTATTGACCGGGAACAAACGGTACTTGTTGATCAAGAGACAGGAATGCAAGCATTGAATCCGACGCGGTTTGACAGCCAACTCGGAGGATGACACCTCAAGTCCAAATCTTTCGACGGCTACCAGTGGGCAGCTGGAGAAAGTGCCGCAGAGCACTTAGCGCGGATAAGTAGATCAATCAATTATAATAATTAAAGTCTAACCTTACGCTGAGTCTGAATATCCCCTTCTGTTCTGGCCGCAATATGACCATAGAGCAGTTAGTCGATGTAAAACGCCGTTAGCGTGATGTAAATTAAGACTCTATTTGATGCACATGACTTACACAATATTGGTTCAATTAAAAACAGGTACGGTAGGGTATATATGTCGTGTCTACTCGCATGCTTGTGCACGTGTCCATGATGGCTGARAAATTATAATTACAAGGATGCGATAAAGTTTTGACCATTAGTATAAACGCGGTTATGTGCTGCTCTTCCATCGGGGGGAGGAAAAGAAGATAATGAGCGGAATGCGGGCTGACATGGTCAAGTCCTGGGTAACGAAATTGCAGCAGTTGCGGTACTCTTGCGTGGTGTCTGCGCCTGTGTCTGACGCTTGACCTGAGCTTCCATTTTGATACGTTGCTTGCGGACATCKTCGTCCTTCAGCTTTTGGTCCAACGCCAAGGCAACGAATGCGTCGGGAGTGGGGGGTAACAACCTCGGTGGTGGGTGGCGAATGGTTTCAAGGATCATCTTGTCGCTAGTCGCTTGAAGGATTTGCACGCGACAACAATTCACAACGRCAAGACCGACTCGAATTAGGAATGGAATGCCTAAAAATCGTAAGACATGCCTGCACGGATATCAAACGGAGAACTGCTGACCTTCAAACATGAAGATATCCCATATTCGATTGACGAAGTCAGTGGGAAGGGTATTAGCAAAGACCGATGTAAACCTATTTCCAGTTCAGCCCCTGGCATTAACATCCAAATCAGACATACCAATCGGTGCAGATAATCTCCGGAGGGATACTCATATCCATGAGCATTCGCTTTGCCAACTGTGAATCATTGTTCTCAAGCGCGCGACTAAAGAGCGTTGCGTCAACTTCAAGTTGACTATTATTAGTCGAAAAGTAGGGTCGAAGATAAGTATCCATTAGTGATACGAAGATCCAAAACACTTCTTCCTCAGGTCCCTGAAGCAGAAGTTGGCCAACGATCCTAGTCAAACCTACCAACCTGATATCAGCCGTGCGACGCGCTACCGCTGCTGGTACGTACCGATACTATATTGGAGATCTGGAACCATGTTAAGGTATGCCTGTAACACAGTCAACACAGGGCTTTCGCGTCCCTGCAATGGCGGATGGTCTCTCAAAGAGCGTTGAATATCGGCCTCGATGCTATCCGAAGCTGGCACACGTCCCCGCGAGCACAGTTGCGCGTACACCCCTGCCACCATCCTTTCCCTTCCATTCGTCACATGAGACCATACGAGGTACCGAACCGACGCCGGAACTCCCTCCAATAACAGTTTTTTGACCTTTTTTGACTTTCTCGCCTGTGCGGGCAACACCGATGACATGAGTGACACCCATCGAAGTTCTCGTTGCCGGTGCGCGTCGATCAACTGTTCAGTCTCTTGAGAGAATTTCAGAGGTGATAACGGTTCTGTTCTCGGCGAATTTCGTGAAGCAGAGTCAGAAGCCCCATTAACCGAACGGTTGGAAAATGTCGATAATGCTGGGCTCCCCGGAGGAATAGCACTTAGAGGAGGCTCTAGCGAGCCATCCCTGCCCACGTCCTCGCTATTGCGGGTCGAAATAAACGGAAGGTTAGGCCGCACAAGTTCAAAGTCGGTATCCTTGACCTGCACAGTATCGATTTCTGTTATTTGAGAACCTGATCCCAAGCTGGACGTCTCGTCCTGTTTGCTTTTGTGCCTCCTTAGGTTGGGGAGGGACAACTTGGTTCTCAGGGAGTTCTGGCGCCCTGGAGCGGATGGATTAGCTGCCAGGAAAGACCGGTAATCACTGCTAATGGAGGCGGCATCGGTGTCGGTAGATGGCCTGATAGACTGCTTCTCAGAAGCCGATTCAATGGGGGATAGAGGACCAGAATGCCCTTGACTTGATGTCGCTATCACATATTTCAGCTATCCAAAGAAAACAAAACAGCGAGGAAGCGCTTACGGGTTTCTGGCCCAAGTCGCAAGCTGGAAGAGTCAGAAAGACCCAACTTTGACGCGACGGTAATGATAGCTGGCAAATTTGGACTTGATTGCAAAACSGATGGTGTTGAAGTATTAACCGCGGGTGATCTGGGAGAGTCAGGCGCAACAGTAGTAATAGCTGGAAAATTAGGATTAGACTGCAAAACMGACGGTGTTGAAGCGTTGTTGATGCTAAGAACGGGTGATCTGGGAGAGCCAAGACCATCAGGTCCATCAGGTCCAGAACTATTCTGCGTCAAAGAGAGCGGCGAAGGTCGAAGAGGTGACGATTTGACGATAGACTTAACAGAAGCAAAAGGCGCTGATGCTGAGGTCGGTGAGGTTGGTGAAGTTGGTATGGACGCGGTTGGAGATGGGGGCACCGACGCCGCCACATTGTTGGTCGACAAGGAACGCTTTACGTTATGCGCGCCAGTAAAATCACTAGTGTCGCTGCTTTCCTGATGTCTGGTGTGGGAAATTTGATCAAGGTAATTAAACATAAAGATAAAAAGACCGACCGTTTCGGTCCAGGCAACAAGACCTCCGCAGCGGTGGACGAATCAAATCCGGAGAAGCTTCGTGAACGGGGACGCGGCCCCGGTGCTTTAGGAGAAAAACCGGGCCGCGGAATGACGTTGCCAGTTGACGGGAGGTGCAGCGTGGCAGAGCGTTCGACCGACTGTTGCGGCGGCTTTGGGACAGGAGGCACTGTCGTTCCGCTCGGGGGGAGGTGGTCTGGGATAGGCGCTGTCGCGGGCCTTCTGTCAACCAACTGCGATGGATCGACTCGGGGTGGAAAAATGGGTGAATGTGGTATGGACGACTTGGCTGGAAATGGATCGATGCTGAAAGTGATAGGAACAGGACCAGTTGAGACGGTCAAGTCCGCATCTATTCTACCATAGATTGTAGGGCCACGCAAAGGATGCCTTGCAGCGTGCGGCGTCGGCGGGCGAGACAATGCCATATGGATAATGCCAACGGAGTTCAGCCGAGGAAGGCCTGGTTGCATTGCAGTTGACCGCTGCTGAGGGGACTGAATATACATTGGGCCGGCGCTTAGAACTCCAGGGAATTTAGGTGCATTAGGATGAGGCAAGAAAAGGCTTTGTCTCTGGTTTGTACCCGGAACTAATTCACCTCGGAGATCGGCTAGGGAAAGACGAACATGATCGGGGGATATCAAGGCGGCTGGAGGAGGCGGCGAGGGGGCGGGTGAAGAAGCCGCAGCAGGAGTTGTTGACGACGGTTCGAGGGGCGTATCAGGTTCTGGTTCATGGGATTCAGCAGCTTGAGAGATCGACTCATCTATATCAATTGATTCCGCATCCTGGGTTTCCAATTGGTCTAAATTTGGCTCTGGGGAAGACAAGGGAGATTCATGTAGGATGGATGAAATCACGTGAGAAGGTAATTCTTCATCGTCCTCTACCACGATCTGTGATCCCGGACCTTCACCCGTGACTTTCGAGGACGCTTGAGAAGCGGGCCGCTCATTCTGATCACTTTCTCGACGTGATTGGTAGGTGTTATCTGCATGTGATGACGTCGTGTAACACGAAGCAGCAGATTCATGTTTAGATGAAGTCGGAGACCCCCATGTAGTGTGGAGGAGGGGCGAGTCATCGGGTGGCTCATTCTCAGAAACCGGTTGGTCTTGAGGTGGAAGCGCTAACGGCATTGGCGGTCTGGTTGGCCATCTAAATTTGTGGAAGTTTAACGACGACAGGCGAGGTGGAGGTCGGACCTCGGATGGTATCTCCAAACTACGTTTCGACTCGAAGCTTGGCCGCGAATTCACACTTGGTCCTGAATCTGTCCTGGGTCTAGCGTCGGGAATAGGTGGCGGTTGTTCATTGCTGGCGCTCGCTCCACCCATGGCACTAACGGCTGAGAACCTCGGTGCCTTGCCCGCCATGGAGTACCGTGAATACCTGTACTCGTCGTAAATGGCATTTTCCCAAGAGCTAGTGGAGGATGCGGAAGGGGCAAGTGATGGACGGCGAGCTTCAGGATCATATGTTGAGTTATGGTGGTCTAGTGAGGAGCTTTGAGCGGAGGGGGAGGAGGGATTATTGGGTATTCGAGGGTCTTTGGGTATCGTTGGTTCACTCGAGGGTTCGTTTTGCGTTTCACTATGGTCAGTCGCATGGGAAACGGCGGGACCCTGGGATAATCGGGTGCTGTACCGACTACTGCGGGACCAGGTATCGTCATCGTCATCGTCATCGTTATCGTCACCAGCGAGCGTCTGAAGCATAGTCAAGCCAATGCCAACTTCGGCATCAGATAACGCGACCGAAACTCGAGTTGATGGGTCTTCGTAAGTAATATATGACTGTTCCGCTGTCATCGTGGCTTCCCCACCCTGATGGGGAAGATCGGACTTAGGCGGCGTTCCGGGCTCTGGAGAGGGCTCTTGCGTAAGGTAAGACGTAAAAGTTGGGGATGATGGGTTCTGCAGGATTTTTTTGGGAACTCTGAGAGGAGCAGTGACCTGTGGGGGCGCGGGACCGTTGTCATAAACGGACATTGCGGATGTGATGGAGAACACATGGTCAACCGGAGAGGTAGCAATGCTGGCGCTTTGAGATGCTGGCAAGGAAAGTTTCGAGTGACTTGGTGAAATCGTAGGAGAAAAACTGATGGGAGGCGAGGGCATCTCGTCGTCCGCGGAAAGWCGTGGCATCAATATTGGGGAATGAACTGAAGAAGAGTGCCGAGAAGAAGAGGATTTGACGCTTGCATTAGATACGGACRATCGCTTCGTCATTACTGGTTTCTTTAGTTTTCCATGAAAACGAACATCTGCACCGGAGAACCGGCCAACGACACCTTCACAGTATCCCTGTGAATGGAATTAGAGTTGGCGAGAATAGCGCGCAAGGCAAAGAACGCGTCTTACCAGATATTTCCCTTCATGTTCACTAAGCTTCATCAAGACAACGATATCGTCACCCTACATGTGTGAAGTGAACGGCTGGGGTCAAAGCAGGGGGCGAAGACGGCACCTTTAGAAACATGAGATCGCCATCGTTCTCGGCGACGCAGTCGCACAAGGCGGTGCATTGTCCGATGCCGCCCTTTGCAGCAAAGCGTGTCCAGCGCGCGAGCTCGGTCGCGTCCATGGACGACTGAGGTCGGCACGAGGCTGAAGATCTGCAGCCAAACAACGACAAACTATGAGTCACGCGTCACGTCGCCCGGACAGGAACTGTCAGTACGCTGCGCTAGCGGGAATACATCGGCGTCATGGGTGAACAGATTCCGTATACGACAGCATTACGCTCCGGTTCCGCTACTAGCCACGTAAATTTCCCACACTGAAGCTAACGAGCGACTTGTATGCACAACTGTAGTACATAAATATGACAAATAATGAAAACCATATCAGTACATGGATGCAAAAATCATATAAGTGCGGGTATAAATGCCAAAAATGTTCAATGACGGCGCTGATAAAAACGTCCGGCTCTCATGCCCTGCGAACAAGCTTGAAGTACAGGATCACAAGTATCAGGAAAACGAAGAACACAGCAATGGCGCCCAGAACAACACGTTGCTTGTACATCCTGCGGTACATGACGGTCACAGAKGCACATTACACGATTATCATGACCACTCACTGCGTAATCATGCCTTTGATTGTCCCTGATGCACGATCGATGTGAGTGTCAGCGGTACGCAACTGTGGGTTGAAATGAGATATGCTGAAATAGAATTAAAGCGTAGATAAGCACCGTATCTCTCGAATTCTCTATCTGCTCCCGTTGAACCCGGAGGGTGCGAAGAATGTCAGCACCTTGCTCTTCCGCTTCCAATGCTAATCTTGTGGAATCTGTCAATCTCCGACTGCCGTCATTCAGTAACTCCGTCCCTGCCAACAACCTCGTTCTATCACTGCGCTCATCATAGGGGTCATCCGTGCTCGTAACAGTTCTAGAACCACGGCCAAGCAGGTCCGATCTCGCCAGCTGTGCGTGCGTCTCCTTGGACTGCTTCTTATACTTTGCTAGCTCAATCTTGGCCTGCTTCAGGCGAGAAGCATATTGAGGCCGTATAGATTTGGGAATGCCCTGGATTTCAATTTCAAGCTGAGACACCTGCGAAATGTATAACGCTCAACAGCCTGATTCGATACAAAAAGGAGAATGACTTGCAATATCATCCGCCTCATCGAGTTCTATTTCGACCCGGCGCAAGGCTGCCTTGCGTTGTTCTGCATAGCATGAGAATAAGAAAAAACGACTTTGGAGTGGAGAGATGGCCATACCTCCCCGCTCAGGCTTTCCGCTACCTTCCAACTTGTCACGGATACCCCGAATGATGTGTTTGAAGTCCTGGTCATATGAGTCGAAAAGCCCTGCTGGAGACGAGTCCATAATGGCAGCGGCTGGTGAACAATGTAACGGGCGTCACACTGCTGTGCTTTGTGACTAATCAAACTGACACGTTTAACTTTGGATACGCAGTAAGGTTCACTCTGGGGTATCGAAAATGCACGGATTCGTAGCAATTTTATTATTCTTCTCGTTGGTATATGTCGCTTCTAGCGACAACAATCGATATGTACTCCATAATATGTATCCAAAAGATGTTCCAGATCTGACTGCTTCAAACCCTAATCTTCAGCGCGATATAAAGACTGGTCGGCATGTTAGTATGCATTGATCATCACGTCGATCAAAAGACGTACGCGATACGATATATGACGTTGATGCAAATCATGATTGCACACCACTTGCCATACGAAATGTTGTTCATATCTAGATAGTTGAGAACGTCTGTTCCCAACACTTTGCATTGGTCGGTAAGAGAAGATGGGTAGGCGCARGTGCAAGTTCCGTCGACGACGGTTACGCAATTGAAGGTAAGACCACGAAGATCCGACTAAAGATAGAGGCTTCGTCATGGCAAGATACGACGAAAAGTCACATATACGTACATTGGTTAGAAGTTCGAAGGCATATTTCTGGTAATCCATAAARTGGAAGGAGTAATACCAGAAGTGTGGCAAGGACCGAGATCGGATACTATCAAAGCATCAGTACAATAAAATCATCCAGTTGGGCAACGACGTACAAGTATCCTCCAACACTCATCCAGAAACCGTTGACGCTGGAAAGAGATCAGTTTTGCGCCTGAGGCAATGCTATGCGCGACGTACAAAGCACAGATGGCCAACGCGGCAATGAATACGGGGATCAAGGAAGCAATAACCAATACTTGACTCTCCGCAACCAAGATGGCGAGGAATAGGAACGACAGGAAGCGGAAGAAGTGGTCAGCTCCAGAATGTAAACCCTATTAATTGATTTAAGTACAAAACGCTGAGTTTCTGAAGCAAAACTTACGATGGCCCAGTAGCAGATGACGGTGAAAAATATTGTACACAAGAAGAGGAATGGAATGTTAACGAGTGTGTTTGCCAAGACGAAAGGTAGTGTGCTGTAGAGTCCATTTTTGGTCTCGCGGTAGAAGACAGCACGTTCTTCCAAGACTTGCGGGGCAAGTCAGGACATGAATACGGTCTGAAGGTCACTGTACTTACATCCGGGAATCCCGGCGACCGACATCTAAATGCCATTTTAGATAGGGTTCACACAACGTATAACAAAGCATACTCACAAAGGCCAAGAAGGCAGTACTATAGAAGTGAACAGACAATCGGTCATTGATCTTCGARTCCGCGTCTCCTAGCCTAATCCAGATGGTACTTTTCACGTTGTTAGATGAAAGACCTGACAACGAAAAATTTGTATACATACGCCAACATAAGCCCCATACCTGCAAAGCAAGCTTAGTAGATTCCAACGTAGTGGGAAATACAACTTACCACCGTACATGCCCGCTCTGACACCGTAGGCCAACAGATTCCGAGAATAGTTTTTAGCCATTCGCTCAGACAACACGTAGGTCTTTTGGAACAAAGTCCCTACGGTACCAGCCCTATAGTAGGACTCGTAGGCATCGGTGAAACTGGCACCATCTCCAACCGGCAGGGTATCGGTAAGTGAAACCTTGCCAGTTATTTTCTCGTCTTCTATGGGGTCAGACCTGGTACTGAGGTAACGCGCACGGAACTCGTCAATCGAGGGCTTAGGCCTAGTGATAACCGTGGGATCTTCGGTCAGTATAGTATCGAAATCATTGTTAAGCATGTTCATGGCGTGCTCCGCGGGGGTTACCTTGGAAAAGGTCAGGCTTGGTTTGAATGGACAGCAGTAGTCGACTTACGAAACGAGGCACTGGCCAACCCCATCTCTCGAAGAATCGCTCAAGGTTGTCCACACGACCCTTGTAGCATGTCTTGCCTTCCGCCATCAGCACTAGCTGCGTAAATTGCGAGAGTGTAGCAATGGACGGCTGATGGATCGTCGCAATTATAATGATACCTTCCGCGCGTGCCAAACTGGCCACGGAAGACATGACCTCACGAGCAGACGTGCTGTCCAGCTGAAATAGAGAAGATGAGAAGCGGCACAACATATGGACACTTCCCGACGTACACCGGACGTAATTTCATCCAGGAGGAGGATACGCCTGATGTTATGTCAAAACTCGACGTTTTCCCATGATGAAGTGTCAACTTACGGATATGTTACCATCGCGCAAGCTGCCGTGACACGCCTTTTTTGACCTTTTTCCCATGGTCAGGATATACCCAAATAAGGTTAGGTGATAGATAGGTGATAGCTTACCGCCGGAAATGCCTCTTTGAATAACAGTTCCTATCTTTTGATTTGCACAGTTTTTCAAACCTAGAGCAAAAATTACGCGCTCTACGCGCTCGAGCACTTGCCGCCGGGGGAGAAGTGGGAGACTGTACTCTAAGCAGGTTATGCGCACAGGAACTGGTTGGTACTTACTGAAGTCGTAAGGCGTAAGTGATACATTCTCGTACAGTCAAAACACCAAGTAGGGCATCATCTTGCTCGACGAAACTGGAGATTCGATGCATACGGTCTGGACTTAGAGGAGTGCCATTCAGAGTCGCCTGCGAGTGATATTAATCAAGGGGCTGGACGAATCGAGTAGAGGTAATAACATACCGTGCAGCCCGGTAACGCCTGTTTACGGAAAGCCATGAGATCCAACAGTGTACTTTTACCTTTTGAAAGGCTGAGTCAAAGCGACCGCTGTCAACGCCACCGATGTTACGTACCAGCACCTGACGGTCCCTGTAGACAATGTCAAGCAATTGAAAGAAGGAGAGAAAAAAAAACTTACCATTATCGCAAGCATTTCTCCAGGACGTACTTCCACGGAWACATCGTCGACGAGTTTTATGTACTTAGTCCCGCCGCCTCTGCGAGCGGGTATCTGGTAGCTGAGGTGAGAATAAGAAAGAACGGAACCATGTCTGGGTGCTTCAGCTGCAGGCATGACGATGAGTCTCTATCGTGTGCTGCAATAAATAGCCTAGAGATCGCCACACCAGTCGGAGTTGGGGGGAAGAATGGAAGAAAATATTGTAAACAAACTGTTTTAAAGCCGTCACTCCTGACGGAGTGTTTGTACTGATGATCAAACTAAGCGGTTTCAGGTAGCGACCCCGTTGTTTATCATTGGATAGCTTCTAGCCCCGATTGGGTTTCGATCGCCAAGGGCTTGCGATTGGTCGCCCACAGTTGYCCACCCAGCCTGCCGGGATTTCCATATCGCGGGCTTCTAGAAAAGCGGAAACTCAGTGCTATTGCTCAAGGTATAGGAGATGAATTTCCGCAGTCACGTACCCGGTCACACCACCGCCACTCCGTAGTCGATCCTAGGCAACGGATATCCACCAGATGCGACATGATCATCTTGGCAGCAGGGGRGATTAAAGATCTTGTTGAAATCTGGCCGGGTGAGATTCTATGGAGCCGTAACCATGAGATGGCCCTTACAGGTGAGAACCCACTGGCAACTGAAAAGCTTGCAGAAGCTCGTCATCACTTCTGCGCTTCCTCGGTGACTGTCTGGGGTAAAGTACAAGGTTATAACGACATATGYACAACCGTAGCAAATGCCCGATGGCGCCGATGCTGGAATGAAACGCCTGGAAACGCGTCTGACCTTGGTCTTTTCCCACGAACGCAAAATCAGTTATCTTCACGTGCATCAGAATGCCGTATCCATCCGTACCTTACGGCTAGGCTCCAAATTGCAATCGGTAGGCACAAGGATCTACAATTGCAAACAGTCCAAATCCAATTGGACGTGTCCACATGGCTCCCTGTGCACGCTGGCTGATATTTCCTCCTGTATCTATGGCAGAGCCGGAGCCGCGAGAGCCTTCAACTCAAGCAATGGATCGAGACGATGCTTACGGGGCCTGAGGAATCGCGCAAAGTGAAAAAGAGTGCATCAGCGACTAACTTCGAGGGTCGACCAGGTTAGATCAGATCCAGCGATGTCGATGATGGACTGCATCTTGGATCCCGATATATTGATACCCCCGAACTCCGTACGTGAGCGTGGACGCAAGGGATGCCTCAAGGCAGTTACCCCATGGCCTGCAAGAATGTCGCACATTTCGAATACCAGTACGCGGAGGAGGCTATAGCTGCGCCGAGGGTGAGCAAACTTAAGGGAAACAGTGGAGACAGAAAGCGTATAGCCTAACGTAAGACCGACCTCCATTAGCTTGTACGTCCCTACCCGGCAGCGACTCCGTATATATACGCATAAAATTTATCAAAATGATCCTGGCACCCTGAAAGTGTAATTGTCCCATTCAACCAATTGTCTGAGCGCGCCTGTCAACACCAGTTCCTGGTTATATATGGGGTGGTGAGCAGCGATGGGCCGCCATATYGAAATGTCCTCTGGGCACGAAATAACGTGCTTATTGGCATTGGCGTCCAAGATGCGAACTGTGG